>CAKAOH010009724.1:1665-120833 GCA_916701665.1 Sebastiscus tertius
TCAAACTACTGTGATGCTAAATTGCGAAGGAAATTTTGATCGGTCGAACGGTGATGTCGTACGTGAATTTTGAAGTTACCCCATGACACAGAAGGCTGCTGTTACTTGCCTTTACCTAGTCCCAGCTGCTCCAAACTTCTAAAGCTTGATAATAGTCCTGGCCTGAAGACAGATACGTGCCACGACAGCGTGTTCCCCGACGTGCGTGTTCCCCAGACGTGCCAGCGTGGGCGAGGGCCCGTTCATCGCTGCTTGCAGCTTTAATATATTCTATTTCTGCTAATAGATCCCCCAACATGTTACACACTGTTCCTTTAAGAGATCACCAAAGTGATTAGAATTCATTCTGAGGGACACCTGAATGTGTATATAAAAAGTTCATGGAAATCCATCCAAAAGTTGTTGAGATTTTCCACTCAAAACAAAACATTTGTACCTCATGGTGGCGCGAGAGGAGAAGTCAGGGGATCAGCAAAGTCATTAAGGTTCATCGTCGGGGAAACATGAATGTCTGTACAAAGTTTCATAGCAATCCATCTGACAGTTGTTGAGATATTTCAGCCGAGACTAAAGTAGTGGAGCGGCCAACCTTGCCATCCCTCGAACCACACTGCTTGCATGGTAAAAAAAAAAAAAAAATCCCATAATTTGAACTGGCAAACTCATTTGCTTTGGGCGAAATTGTAACATGTTTCTCCAAGCATCACCTCAAGTCCATCATTTTTTACCTTGGGTTGAAAAACAGGCAGATGGTCATGCAATTTTTATGATGAAAGATCAATACATGGTTGCTCACCTTAAATAAGAAAGTACCATTTTGATAAACCTCACTGGTGTATATAAAAAAAAAACTTTATGAACGTTACTGAAATGTCTGTTTACTTTACTGTTTACTATACATACTGCATATTAAAGTGTTGTGATGGAGTGAAAGACTCACTTCCAAGTTAATCAACTAGCTAATTTCCCAAAAACTTGTATTTATTGGCTGACTGTGGATGACATCCTGGTCACATTGTCTAGTTTGCATCTCCGTCACCTGCTCCATTGGTCCCAAATTAATTGTGCGGGGACATAGTCTAAAAAGTAATAACCAGGTTAATGGCTAGTGCTTGTTTTCAAATGGCTATAATAACAGTTAACGGTTTGACTTGCAGTGGAGCATCTTCCCAAGGTCACACTCAGCGAGGTTAAGCAGAGCCTCCGGTGGAATCATAAAACCTTTGGAGGAAACACGTAGGGGAAAAAACATGAGCTTAAGACTGCAGCGTGAATGCAGCGAGGGGACTGTGATTGGAGGTGGATGAAAGGATGAACGCGGCGGAGTGATTGGTTGAAGGTTGTACATCAACGCAGGCCAATGGGGGTGTTTGTGTCTGTGGATGCTCATTTGAATACAAGCTGGAGGTGCAGCTAGAGAAGGCGAGACAAAGCAAGGGCTTCTCTCAAAAGGTCAAGTGTGGGAATAACAGCATCACTGCAGAGAGGAGGACTAATAAGCAGATGATGTCTAATCAGATTTGCATGAACAAACTCACTCAAGTGTAGAGACAAGCAGACAGGTTGATAGACAGGCATCCAGTGAGACAACGGGACATGAATATATAAGGATGCTTGATAGAGGTTACGGGTATGTTGAAAGCTTGAGTGCAGGGAGTCAACCGTGCACGTAGTTCCTCAGTAGATATTCTCCGGTGTGCAGCATTTCATGTAAGGTTCAAATCTTTTATCTCTCTTGGGGTGAGTTGAACAAAAGGGAGAGCCTCGAGTCGCTTTGAATGAGAGAGACAGTGAGAGCAAAGTGAATGTGTAATTCTTTAATGAGCCGAATCTCCTGCCCCGAGGATCTATCATTTTAACTCTACTGCTTATTAACCATCGCCACATGCTGAACACACACACACACACACACACACACACACACACACACACACACACACACACACACGCTCTATCATTGTGAGATCCCTTTCTCTCGGCACCCACTGTTACCCCCTGTCGCCCCCTCCTGTATCTGCTCCTCCCTATCTCCTTCTTCCGTCCCCTTGATTTCCGTGTGTGTGGGTGTCTTTATGTGGGTGTATGTGCTGTGTATGTATGTGTGTGTGTGTGTAACAGCTCTAGTCAATATACCCCAAGCTGTGAGAGTTGGAAAACAAAAGCAAAATAAAACCAAAGAGCCGAGGACAGACAAAGAGCAGCAATTAAAACAGAGAAAAAAAAAAAAGCCAGATTATAAACAGCACAACTAATCTCAGAGATCGTACACATTTGATTTATATGAAATTAATTTGCTTTGCCAAATGTATTTTGGGAGAATCATAATTGCTGCCAAGATGACTTCACTGGCAACGTTTTTCCAATCCACATCCATATCAGACAAAAGTCAAAGGGAGCAAGTTGGTGAATACATTTCTATAATTTTGTTATCATTAACAATCCCTTGAAAAAAACAAAACCAACGATGCATTAGTACAACTCTCAATACTTTCTGACTTCTGTAACCTGTCAGCTCCAAGCCCATTCGTTACTGACGATGTGTATCTTAAAAGACATCCATCCATCCATCTATCCATTATCTGTAACAGCTTATCCTACTCAGGGTCACTGGAGCTGATCCCAGCTGACATTGTTCGATTATACTTACGGGCAATTTAGAGTCAACAATTAACCTAACCTGCAAGTCTGTGGGAGGAAGCCAGAGAAAACGCTAACACGGGGAGATCATGCAAACTCCACACAGAAGAGCCCAAGCCAACCCTCTTGCTGTGGGGTGACAGTGTAACCACTGGACCACTGTGCCACCCCTCTTAAAAACAGGTAATGATATATACTTAACTTAAAAAAGGCTATGTAAATTCCTAACTCCCTAAAAAGTCCTAAATCCCGTAACTCAAAACAGGAGTAAGTGTATTTGTTGGGGGCTAATTTCAGCCATGGCGTGCTAGTTCAGGCACTGTTCGTAGCTATACCTATATATAAACCCTATACCTATCAAAAGCAATGCATTGTCATTCGTATATATCCAACAAAATCAATTCATAATCAAGAAGTACTAGGAAGTATAAAGAGCAGCACAAGCCACGGGGTATCTGGGTGGGTTAAAAACACTGGACTATCGCTAAGGAGGCCGGTGTTGGTGTCCCGTGTGAGTCACGTAACTTCTGTACTTATAACGCCACTTCCACAACCTTTTCCTAAACCTAACCAAGTAGTTTTGTTGCCTAAACTTAACCAAGTTGTTTCATGTAAAGACAGAAGTTTATTTTGAAAAGACTGTATGCATGTAACGAGCATAAATTGACACATGTTGCTGGACATTCGTAGGAAAACCTAGAAAATAAGGTATAACTTTTCATAAGATATCATATCAACCGTTGGAGGATGATACGTTGGCTAGTAATTATGTGGGATTGACTCAAAATGAACTATAGTGTCCATGTTCATCTTTATAAAAGGAACATGTCATAACTGTGTGGCTCTTTGATGTGTTGAGGTCGTGCCTTCGGCCTCCATTGTTGTCCAATAAGAGGCATAAGGAATACTGAAGGATCAATTCATTGTTGATTTCAATAGGATTTCTTGACAATATGAAAAATATAGAATATATATCTTTCTATATTTCTATATTGAAAAAGTGAACTCGTCTCGTCTCATGCTTCAAATCAGCCCTGACCTTTTCAGTGTGTGAGTAAGACCACGACCACCATGCTTTAGTTTCCAGGAGCAGAAAAGATACAGCGTGTTGATGGTGAACATTTTGCAGATATATTCAGTATGGACAGTCAACAGATGACGAATCTGTTTAATATACAGTAAACACTTCTTTAGGTTAGTAACAAACAAAACACTTCCTATCCACTCCTGCATATCCCTCATTAGTTGTATATAAGTAAAATTCTTAGGAAACAGGGGTACTCTCTTGTGAAAATAAAGCATGACAGGAAAAAAATGCTTCAGTCTGGATTTCCAGAGAAAGCAGCTGTATCAGAGGGATTCTGATTGCATTCGTAGCATATTTTACACCCTCGCGTTCTCCAGTGCATGCGTGTACAAGAAAAGCAGTTTGATTTTATAGCCCTGATCAAACCGATCCAGAGGCTCGCTCTGGGAACTTTTATAGTCACGGGTGCAGATTCGGAGCCTCGCCAGGCTTTTTATCGTTCTCTCCGGCTCCCTTTCGACAGATGCTTACGAATGCAGATCAAACTGTCCTCAGGCAGAGGGGGCAACATGGAAAATACTGGCCTTTCCCTTTAAGATGAAATGGCTTCTAAAGGCTTTGTGAATGTGGCCCCAGGGAAGTAGGGGAGAGGCCAGAGGAGCAAGGCGGAGATGATAGAGGAGGCAAGACAATGAATAGAAAATGGTTCAGCAATGTACAGTATCCAGTTGTATGTCCATTATTTAGTCCAGGATAGTGATAAGAACCAAATCATGACTGCAAATCAAACTATGCTTTAACCACATCCTAAGGCATTTCAAAGGAGGTATAACGAGATTACAGAAGGCACAACGTAAAAATACAATATGTCACTTTTCCAAAAGAGATGGCACAAGATCTGCCACACCTCCTCGCTTTCTCTATCTCTCCATCTCCCCCTCCCTCTTTCTTCATTGTCATCAAATAAGGACCCATGGGAGGACGGACCACCTGGTAACCATGGTTACGGGGATTGAGTGCCCCTCGCGAGTACACATTCTCTTACATACATTCACACACACACAAAAACATCCTGTACTTGGTAAAGATACAAAGAGCTTGTGAATGTATAAAGTATGTAGTGAAACCTGCTTTGAAATGTGTTTATCCATGTTTTTATTTGCAGTTTAGCAGCTTTTTCTTTTTGGACATCATGAATCTGTAAGACATATTGTCATAGTGGGGATTTTGTAAGCAGCTTCAAACCGATGTGTTGTATATGAAAGCTTCTTTTAAGGGAAAAGGATCGGTGCTTTCCAGACTTTACTGAGTGATTAGTGGTTGCAATGTGACTCATGGACACCTGGAGGAGGTTTTAGTATCCACCACCGCATCCATAGCCATTATAATGACACAGCATGGAAGAGAAGAGAAGAGAAGAGAAGAGAAGAGAAGAGAAGCTGTGATTACATTTACATTATTGACATTATAGGACCTGGATATGTCTGGGGAGACAGAGAGATCGGAGAAAAGGGCAGTTGAAGACGGGATTGTGCTGGTTTGAGGAGGGAAAATCAATCGGTTTAATCTCTGTGAATTCAAGAGGAGGGGAGGATGAGAAATGACTAAACAAAGAAAGAATAATAATAAAAAAAAACAGAATAATAACTCCGTAACAGACTGTGTTTAATGGCATACGTAGCATTTGTGGTATTATTATTGCATCACGTTAAAACACATGTAGATAATATTAATAAGTAGCTAATCTATCTGATTGTTGACAGTAATGCAGAACTCCATAGCAACTTTAGCATGAATTAGCAGTGACCCTTTTAATGGCAACCTTTGACCTTGTGTATCTATGGGCATGTATCTTCTTCTATTCACATCCCACATAAAATACACTCTTTTGCATTGTACATAACCTTCAGCATAACTACAATGTAAGAGAAAAAAAAGACAGTATATGCTTTTTCTGGCTGGACTTCACTGCCTTTTTGGAAAAATGGCACAAGTAGCGCTAGCTTAAGCTCTCTGCTTTTTACTGCTCATATGTTGAAACGTCTGCCTTTCTTCTTTGCTTTTGATCTGTGAACAATGTTTGCCAACTGATTCTCCCTCTCTGTTCTGAGATCAACTTGTGAATGGACTTAAATCAAATAATAATAGGCTGTCTCAGCATGACTAAAATAACTTCCCCACTGTTAAATAGGCCACATAAATAAAACACAGGCTTGGCAATGAGGTGTTGAGTTCTGATGTTTGATTTCAGCTACTTGGCTGATATCGCCTGGCTGCACCCCACCTCTACTTTCTCTTGTCCCTCTTCAGTATTCAACAAAGCTCAAATGTCAGGAGAATTAATTAGAAGACGGGGAGGATATTTCCTCCATATTATCCATCTTTGTTTATATCTGCAGCCGAGGGATAGAGAAAGAACTTTAACTCAATCATGTGTGTGTAAAAGAAAACAACGGGTCGATATTGAGAAAGATATTACGAGTCAAGAAGCAGCACACGACCGGATCCGTTTCAGTCAGTCAGACAGAGAACTGGGCCATCCATAAAACATAGTGGATTACACACACCAAGACGTTGCAGTAACAGATGTACCGCCTGCACACACACACACACAACTACACTTAAATCTTACATGTAAAGCACATGGCGAGCACGCACAAGAGGCCATAAACATTCATTTGTGTGTGCACATCCACATCCACACACTCCCTTTCTCACGCAAGCAGAATTTTCTTTCCTTGCTCTTCCTCTGCTGTGAAATATAATAAGCTCCACATTTCAGCGATTCAGACTTAGAGATTTGTAGGCAGAATCTTAAAGAGAGAGAGAGAGAGAGAGAGAGAGAGAGAGAGAGAGAGAGAGAGTCAGAGAGCGTGGACGGGCAGATTTAGTGGCAGATCTATCCAAAAGAAAATCAGTGCATTTCTTCATTTGATGGTGTTTTATTTATTTATATGTTAGTCCAGAACTACTGATTTAATACAGTCCAGGCATAAGAAGTACAAATAATTAAAAAAAAAATAAATGAATCCCAGTGATTTGTGTGGGGTGGTTGATACTGCATCACTCTTTCAGCTTCAGTGCGTGCGTGAGGCTTGTTTATATGCATAGAGATGCCGACGACGAGCGGGGAGACATGCATAAAATCCCCTTTTGTCACTCTTTATTGTGATCCTTTCTCCAGGAACTCATTGCAGCTTGAGAGACACGATCCCCACATGCTGCCACCACCAGCTCGGTAAATCATAACTAGCAATTTTCTCTGTAAATAGCCAATGTACCAGTTTCAGGTCCAGCGGGAGGCGTGAGCTTCCGCCGATCTGACACATTAAGGTTAGTCTAAAGGGTAAGACAAATGTACCAACACATACTATTACTTTTAGAGCTGTTAAATAAGGGGGCGATGCAGTATAAGACAACAAACCTTTAAGGGCATAAATGTATCTGGTCATTAACACGGTCTTCCATTCACAACTACTATTTCAACAGTCTTTTAAAAATAATCCTTGCACATCTTGAGTATGAATTATGTGCATAAACCAAACTATCACTTATCATCTCCTGTCATTTACATTGAAATATTGTGGTTTATAATTCTCGAAATTAAGTTAACTCTCACCAAAGCTTTACAGCATGAGATCTTAAATACAGTTTCTTGTAAAATGCACACACAAAAATCCCCTATTTGACTCAATGGTCTTATTTTGTATACTTTAGTAAATGCCATAACTTTGGATGCTTACTGTGAGATTAGTTTTCTCAATCAGCCGCTTATAATATGAAATCTCTTTACTTCAATAGCAATATTTACCAGTACATACCTATTGTACAGCTGGCGTTCCCAACCTTCTTTACACCACAGATCAGTTTTTATAATCAAGTTTTTTATGGACCGTCTTACGAGAGGGTGCAGGGTGATGACTAACTGATTGAATAATTGATAAGCACATTTAGGACATTTTAGGACACATGCGTTGGGCCTTTTATTTCTGCGACCTGCTCCAAAGAAACTCTCAGTTGAAACAACCCACTAGAGTTCTGCACACGTCTGAAATTGAGACTCGAACCCAGCCTGCAGCCACATCTTTAAAACCCAATCTGACTGAACACAACTCAAAACCCAACACGAGCTATATTTTTGCTGTATATTTGCTATATATATATATCTTTCCTGATTGCTGCCAATATGATTCACCTGTTCCAAACTGCACACCTGCAACCCATCTACTCATCAAAGCTGCAGTATAGGGGCACACATGCGTGAATGCAGGCGAGTGACCATTGCCTGCCGAGGAGATCTTCAAACAGAAAGTTCACCAAAGTTGAACTCTAATCGAATGCGAAGATGTGAGTTTTTAACCCCTAAGTTCGCATAGAAGGGAAGCGAAAGGGAAGCAAATGTTAATTTTGCACATGTGTGACTGTGGGTTTGTTCGAGACGAGCCAGGCATGCATCGATTCTGGGCAGGCCTGGCTCATCTCGTTAGCTTTGTGTCTGCTGGCTGCTGGAAAGGGCTGGAAACTGTCCGTCTTTACCGCCCCCTGCTGCTGCCGCCTGATCTCGTCTACTTTCCAGGCGAGGCGCAATACATCTCGAACAAGCCTTGTGCCTCACACCTTTTCATTGCCATTATGCTGCTAGGACAACAGCTTTGGTCCAAGTTTACTTCCTGTCAGCTACACACATTGCAACAGGAAATACAAAGGGGCCCATTTATAATGTTTATGTGGTCAAGTTGTAAAATGTCTATATCAACCCTGGTTCTTCACTCACTCTTGTCTTGGCCAGATCATTTACTCAGCTACAGTGGTGGTTCACGTCCTAGGCTGCCTGAATTGTGCAATAAAGACTATTTATTGTGTGTGTATTTACATTTGCTTCTAACTTGCTTCTCTGTGCTACAGGATCACTGCCCGCCTGCTGCTTTGCCACGCTCTCATCCTGCCATCTCCCTGCTATGCCTCATTTGCCCCTGTCACCAGCTCCCCTCAACCTCTGCCTCCACCAGCCTGATTCTCCACCTCCATCCATCCTCAGTCTCTGCAACCAGTCTATAAACCTTCCTTCTTACTTCACCTCTTGTCAGTGTCCTGCGTTTGGGTCCACCTTACTACACCGTAACAATATAATCTTTATCTCTCTTGCAAGACAGACTGAATAGGCTACAGGAGATGGAGCTAAAAACAAACATTACTGACTGAACTGGCTAAATCAAAGAGAAAAAGATTTAATTATTTAGCTTTTTTCCTGGTAGCAAATATCCCATGGTCTGGTACCAGTCCACGGCCCAGGGATTGGGAACCACTGACCTACAGTTCAGTATCGTAACAAGCTACACTCGTGCTTTGTGTCACTGTACATATACATATACACACACACACACTCATGAATCCAGTAATGACGAGGACAGTGCAGGAATAATTAGTGTGACAATGACCTTTGACCCTATTACATCCTGCCCCCAGGGAGAGAGACCCCACCATCCAGTGACATCACCAGGGTGTTGTGTTCATGTGGGGGACACAACCTCTGATCATTGGTAACAAAGGGAAGAACGAGCCCTGGTTTAGTAAATTATGACGATCAATCACAGGAAGCAAGAACGCTTCCAACACAAAACTTCTATTCTGTTCCAGCACAATTTCCATTCTGTACAGAAGAAACTATAGCAAACACCAACAAACACTGTTAAAACATTTATTGGTTTGACCTGAAAATAATTGGTCTGGGTCACCACCAATATGATCATAGAAAGTCCAGTCACATACCACTTGGGTGTCATGGAAAGTTCAGTCACCATAAAGGTGGTCGGGGTCTCCTCATCTGTTGACCAGTTAATCAACGTATGTGTTTTTCCAGCTAAAGATAGACACGGACAGTGAAGCTTTCCATAGCGTAAAGAGGAGGGTGTGCAGCTGCAGTGTGTGAGCAGCCTTTGAGGACTGTTTGTCCTTCAAACCTCTGGTAAGAGATGACATTGATGTTTGACAAAATACTGGATCTGTTTGCTCTTATTATTATGCGGGAAAAGACTAGTTTGAAAGACGGTTGCTACACTACGCTAAATATTTGGTGTAAATCATCTGACGAGTCTGATAAAAGTACTTTAAACTTATTCTCTGAATTAGCTTTTCACTATAAGTGATGGGGTCATACATGAACACACTGCCACAGTACAATGACTACATTTACATGCACACTAATATGCCACTATTATTCAGAATATGACAATATTCAGAATTTGATATTAGATGTAAACAGCATATTCTGTTAGGATTTTCTGAATTAGGCCTAATTCTGAATGGAGCATTTTCCAATTAAGACATGTGGGATATGCCGATATTATTCAGATTTTAGGAGCATTCTTTGGACATGCATACAGCGCATTAGGAATATGCATCTCAATTGGGGATTTTATAGCAGTTTGCGACACTCGGCCTCTTGCCTGTTTACAGCCAGCTCTGTGTGTTGTACACAAACCAACTAGCCAACCGTGTGCAGAGATGCATGGCCAAAAGAATAGTAGGAGAAACATACCTACTTTTAAACATTATGAAAGACTTGGATATCAAAATGTTTGGATATGTGCAAATATCTATTGGATATGTGCAAGAAGGAGGTTGAAGGAATGAAAGAGGGAGGCTGTGTTCTCACGGTCGAACAATTCCGCCAACGGTTACGTTAATATTACGGAGTATGCACAGCTGCATGTAAACGGGAATATTAGTGGAATATTAATTTTCATTAGCCATGTAAACAGCTTAGTAGGAATATTGTTGAAAGTCCTGTGTTTGTTGGACCCATCCACCTCCCCCTTCTACCCACCATGAGCAGTCTTTCTCACACTAGCTCTGAGCATAGCATATTTACGCAGATGCGTTTACATTTCATAGGCCTTTTCGTGCCACCGGACTGGTTTATATATCAAATCCCTTTCAAATTTATAAGCCTCTATAATACACAATTGACACAATTGACTTTTTTGACTATACTACCACTACTACAGTGCTCCAAAACAGACTTCTAACATTGAAAAGGGTGGTACAATTTAAGTATACCCCTTATTTTTTGGCCTTATCCTCCCGTTACCTTATAGTAAGAAGACGATATTCAGGGGAAACACTGGACACTAAAATTTTCAGGTCAAGAACAAAAATCATTACATTTGGTCAATAAAGCTCAATATAAAGCAACATTTTCTCATCAACAATTAAAATTACAGCAAATGTGAACTACATCCACTCTGTGGGATTGCCTCGAGGCTCCTATGGGTCCCCAGATCTCCCCGTTACACCCATGTATTATGCATAAGCACGAGCCCGGTGAACAAGTCAAAAGATAAATGAATAATTACGGTTTATTTTTTCCATTTCTGTTTTTGGGATGACCTGGTTGTCGGTGCATCCTTTATCCCAACCGAGGAGGAAATAAACTGCTGAGACCAGCAGAAAGAGAGATGGAAAAAGAGAGAGAGGAAACAAGAGAGAGAGAGAGAGGGAGAGAATTGACGCTTTGGCAATGTTGTTCACCTAACAGTCATGCCAATAAAGCATATTGAATTGAATTAAATTGAATTGAATTGAATTGAATTGCGAGAGAGAGAGAGAGAGAGAGAGAGAGAGAGAGGACAGTTGAATCCATCTCTCAGTACTATCCTCAGGGCATTTCCCCACTGGCACAAGATGTGTAGAGGCTGCAGCATTTTGAAACCTCCACCATGCCAATGAACAGTGTGTATGTGTGTGTGTGTGTGTGTGTGTGTATTACCGTATATGCTGATGTTTTATGTATAAAACAGAATCCCTTTCCTTTGCACAAGCAAAAGACAAGCTTGCAAGTGTGCATCAATTCATGTGTTTATACTGTATGTGTGGGTGTATATTTGCTAATGTTTGTTCCTCTATTTTTGCATGTGTGTGTGTTTGTGTGTGTGTGTGTGTTTGTATGACTCACCGTTCTCCACACCAGACGCTTCACAGCCATCTTCATCATCGCAGTCGTCTCCGCTGCCTCTCTCTGTCTGTGCGCTCCCTCCCTCCTCTTCCTCCACCACCTTTCCTCTGGTTTTGCTCACCCAGCCGAGGTCCACTAACAGCTCCTAAATAAAACCCACACACACATATGCAAATGTCCATTAACATTACATACAGTATACTGTAGCTATAGATGGTCTGACTTCTCATTTAGCACCATGATCAGGTCACCTTTACCAAAAAGAAGTTTATTCAAGTGGGCTATTAGTATACTTCTTTTCAACTTAAAATAACAGAGTATAATTTCAGTTTAATTTGTATGTACTTATAGGAGATATACTTATCAAAAGTATACATAAGTATACTTGGCTCATACTGACAAGTATACAGAAAGGTCTAAGTATACTTGGCTTATAGGCCTACTTGTACTTGTATCTTTTGATCAAGATATACTGAAGAAAAGTATAATTAAGCATTCTTGCCTTATACTTGGCTTGTAGTTGTGCTTACCTTTTGATAGAATAGCCTATTAAAGTGTGTGTGCTCTTTGATTTATGACTTAGTACTTGCAAAACTACATGTATACTGTCACATGACATTCTGCCACTGCTGAACTTTGTGTTTAATGCTAATTAGCTAATGTTAGCATGCTAAAAGGCTTAACCGAGAGTGTAAATATTGCAATATAGTAACATTTAATGTACATGTCACTGTAACTAGCATAACTAACATTTAGCTCAAAGCAAATACAGCCTTCCAAGCTGCTAGCGGGCTGTAGACTCTTAGCTGGCCTGAGTTACAGCGAGTGCAAAAGGAGAATAAGTTCAGCTCAAACATCACAAACATTACAAGCATGCAGATAGTAATGAGGTCAAAGGTCAGCATCCTCTGATAGTACTTGTACAATCATGATGCAATGATAAAAGAGAAATGCTAAAGTTAAAACAAAAAAAGGGATGTTTTTTCCGTTATATTTTTCCTTCTAAAGGCACCAAATAGCCACAGAAACATCTCTGCACAAACACTAAATAACAAAAAAATTCACACACAGACGGGTCAGAGAGCAGACTAAAGGGTAATTGAGGTCATGCTGTCTCTGCATGAATCTATGTTCCCTACTGCTCAGTTAAGTCCCAGCGTGGATGCTGTGGCATGTTACATAATTGCCATGACGGATGGAAACCTCATGTCTCCTAAAGCTCAAATATTGATTGGGATTGAAAACAAGATCCACTCAGTTTTGAAATCAAATATTTGGGTTTAAAACGGATTAACGCATAAAAGGACAAACTTGTTGTCCCAGTAAGACACTATAAAACACCAAAATGGGAGTTATTTGGTCTCCACACACATACAGGAACATATAATTGGTTCACAGTATGATGAATGTGTATTGCAGAGAGTCAAGGTGGGTAATATATAAATTCCAGCCGAGGGCAGAGATAAGGCAAACGGCAACCCGTTTTATAAAGGAAAAAGATACATGGTACTGACATTTCATTCTATTTTATTTTAGATAACGTTTCTATAAGCTGCATGATGCCACCAAGATTGTAACATCTATTGTAATGATTTATGTTACCTCACACTGAAATAAGTCTTAAATACTACAGAGGCCAAACTGAGAGACCACCGTTTTGGATTTTATAATTACATTTTGTTTTTCCTTTAGAATTTCATTGTCATGCAGGGTGAGAGGAGTTTGTCTAAGTTACTTAGAGCTGCTAAGAGGAGCTGCAGCACAGCCGGTATGAAAAATAAAGTTAACATTAAAGCATGTAAACATGTTTGAGTAGAAACTCAAAATACAAGTATGCACCTGAAAATAAGCAAGCTCCTCTTTAGCAAACAGGGATATAAACTACTTTTATTATATGTGGACGATATTTAGTTTTGAATAGCAATTGTTGATATTGTTGACATATGTTTTAGGATGTGCCTCCAGGTTGGATACATCTTGCCCCCACTGTACAGCCGGTGTGGGGCAGCACGTGGAAACAAGGTGAACCAAGGTTATTATATGACAGCATGTCCAAAGGGACATGGAGACAGGCTAGACTGTGCAGTGATTCACCGCCATGTCATCGGACTGCAGATGAGGGCTGAGGGAGCACAAAAACACATTACAGCAATGTTTCCAGCAGGGCTGTTTTTTCTTAGTCATGTGGTAAGGCTAGAATTTGAACAGAATTTGGGTCATGTGGTGCTGAAACTCTCAAAGTGAAACCATTAAACATATATATCAAATAATTCAAGGGGTGCAGCTCCACAGTGGTCTGTCCTATCTAATTAATGACAGGAAAACAACCTACAGTTAGTGGATAAGGTGAAGTCTTTTGGTCTTATCTTAGTTTTACAAACGTACAAAAATAGACAGAATGACATTAATTAAAAAATAATGAGGGATGGAATGGCAATTATAATATTACTTCTCATTAAAGCTATCCCACAAACACTTTAATTGGTAAGGTACCATTATTTGGTCAAAATGTGTTCTAACAGTAAACAAAGATGATGATTGGTAAGCAGTGCCTTTCCCACTTAAAACAGCAGTGGATAGAATTGGAGCAAATATGGATTTAAAAAAAAGTTATTTTTATAAAACGGTCACAAAATGTTGTATGTACACAGGTGTAGCTGACAAATAATGTGTGCAGCCAATTAAGATGAACCCTTTATAAAACACTGTAGCAACTGCTGCTTTATACTGGTCACCAAGAAGCGCCAAACCCCCTACTTCCTGTATTCTGCTGTCACTTGAGGAGCGGTGAGACCACTGCCCCTTTCACAAGAGGCTCATCCTGGTTGGCTGAGTATGTACATACACATTTTAATTGCAAGGATAGGCGACTGGCTGCACTAATAGAATCCCATTAGAGGGCAAAGCCTGTGTGAAACACATCCCACTGCTGCACAGGTCTTTCGGACATCCAAAACGCAGAAGATGAAATAATTAAAATGCCAAGGATGCTTCTTTTGTCTTGTTTCGTATTTTTGTTCCTCCTCTAAGCCTAGCTATGTGAGTGTGTAAAATGGCATGCATGACAGGCATGAATAGTTGTTATTAAATGGCGTGCATTAATGTGCGTGCCTCAGATAAATGGCTTCCCCCACAGAAAAAGCACCGGGGCAGCCGGCGTGAAAGAAGCACAGCCTAGGCAACTGGATTTCCAAAAGGTGGCTCTGAACTTGTTCAAAGGCAATAACAGCCCACAGTGTGTACAGCACTTTACACACAGGGCTTGTTTGAGTGCACAGACTTGCATTCTCTCTATTTATCAAAAAGATGGAAAGGCTGCACACCCTCTGGAACTGAAAGTGGTTTGCAATGCAGATGAGCTGTGTTATATCTGACTTTTCCCTTTGGTTCATGCTGTGGCCTGTTAGCATTACCATCATCAATTCAGCAGGCATACATTACAAGTCCAAAAGCATTGATCTAACTTTTCCTATCCTCATAGTGTGTCTGAGTGAGTGTTTGTGTGCATGTTAGAAAGCTTCACAGCAGCTTCAATGGTCTTTAAATCAAAGATGAACAGGACGTGTGCGGCCTACATAGAATTAATGGGCCTGAGAAAGCAAATCTCATACACAAGTGATTGCAATGGTGCATGTGTGGTGTGTGTTTGTGTATATGGCAGCGGGGGATGCTGACTTGGCGTTTCCTCCATGTAAATGCAACATGATTAATGGACTCACCACCAAAATTAGACAGAGCACAGAAAGAGCTTCAACAGCAAAAAGAGAAAAATAAACCATAGCATGTCCCATCTCAGGATATTCCCATGAATATGCCAAAAACAACACCTAGGTTTACAGAATCTATCAGGTTTTCTTGACAAACTACAATTTCCACTCTTGACCTTACATAACTCCTACATCAAAACATGTCACTGGTATCCCTAATTCATTTTAAATTGGTTTCTTGAACTTACAAGCACATCCTGTCATCATCAATGTCATGGCTAAAATGAATATTACTTGATAGGATAAGCTTAAGTGTGGTGATATTCTGTAGTTTAGTTAATTAACAAATCCCATGAAAGGAACAAAACCAACAATAAATTAATCTTTCTGCTTGTGTATCCTAAGCTTGATCCTCTGTGCCATAGAGCGCCAAAAATTAATAAGAAACTGCTGCCTTAAATTCTTGTTAGTGCACCACATATGCCGCTGAAAATAGTCCCCAACAAAAGCAGAATTTATTCCAGTTTGTTATTCATGACCCGTAACATAAGACTGGCTGGGAATGCATCAAGATCTTTGGTCTAATCATGTAATTTGTTGACAATAACACAAATATAGAATATTTCCAGCCTTATTCTTTAATGGCTGACATACCAAACGTTCCTCTGTTGACTTGTTTGTGCATTTGTTTGGCCTTTCCCTCAGTATGTCCATCAGTGTTTACCATAGACTGTACAAAATATGGACGTGGTCTCTGCGGCGTGACTCATTTGTTTCTGAAGAGCAGCTGTGAAGCTCAATGTGGGTGGCTCCGGCCGTTGCCATCTTGGCAGTGATGATTCAGCCTACATATATTTCTTCTGTAAATTTGGGCATTTCACCATAGGTGAGTCTATGGGGATTGACTCGCTTTTGGAGCCAGCCTCAAGTGGCCATTTGAGGAACTGCAGTTTTTGGCACTTCGGCATTGCCGCTTGGTGTTTACTTGTCCGCCTTCTTGTCTGTCTGTCTATCAGCCTGTCCGACTGTCTCAAAAGGACCTCGAAAAACAGCCACATGGTCCTTAACTCAAATAATGAATCATCATTGTGGATAACCTTGATGCATCATTTTAAGGGAATCATATTAACATGATTTTATGAATCATTCATGCAAATCATATCACCGCATTACCATGCTGTTCAGCGCTTTGGAAGTGCTGCATGAATCCTGTTTAATTGTTGAATTCATTAATTTATTATTGCATGTTATTATCTACATCTGTTCAGAGTGCTGGCATTTAAATTCATTGGACTAAGCCGCGGTTCACACATGAGGTGATAACGAATGATTGAGAGGCAGATGAGGACGAGGACACATCACAAACACAAACACACACACACACACACACACATCCCAGAACCCTGCAGCTAGCTTTAACACTATCACACCTACATCACAGAAAAACATGTTGAGGGTGAAATTAATATTTCACTATAATAATAATGACAGCCAAAGATCAAACTAACAATAGCATCATTTCGTTAAATATGAATGTGAATTAATCAGTCCATGAAGGGCAGGTAGACGCATTCCTGCAGAATACTAACAACCTTCATATGTCATGGTGTCATAGCCAATGTGACTATAGAAGATATTAATGCTCTATGGAAGAGTTATGAAATCAGCCACAGATCCTCTTGCTTACATAAACAATAAGGTTCTCCAAAATACAGTTTTTACAACAGAGTCTGCACAGTGGGATACAGTAATACCCCAGCCCAATGCAAAAACATGTCACAGCTTACATTATTGTGGACTGGTTAAAAGACACTGACTTCATTATGTGGGCCATGGCTAGAAAACTCAGTATATCAATGTCCATGTCAGATATGTACATGCTGGAATACCTATAAGATTATGACATGTGTTACAAAGTTCATGCTGATGCAAAATTGACATATTTGGCCTGATAATGACGCTGCAAGAAAGAAAAGAAAGCTCATATTTCTAAAATGGAAAATGTCTGGGGGGCGAATTTCATGACAATCTGCCCATGAGATTTTCTGTGTATTAGAGGACATTTTTGTCTGATGGTGGTGCTAGAAGAAAGATCAGAGGGTCCCCACAAACAATGGGAGTCATCCTCTCGGAGCAGAGGCGCCTTGATATTACTTGAGGCCCCGGAGCTATACGGACAATTTGGAGGCCCTCCCTTCTCTTCACAATATGCCACAGCAACTTTAATTCAGAAGCCCCCCGTCAATGGACAGTGACAACAGAATATGAAAGTCATCATTATAAGACAATATATCAACTATAAGTCAAGACAAAACTAGGTTATTGAGACAAGTAGGCCTGTGTGCACAGTGGCAACACGAGAAGATCATTCTTTTCAATTAAAACCCACAAACATCACAAGTAAAGAACTGGTATATTGTATTATTATCGCGTTAACTTTGACAGCCTTAATATCAATGTTATATCAAGATGGCTTGCCTTGGATCAAAGTGTTCGATGAAAAATGGACTGGACAATCAATATTGCCGTTAGCATTGCAGAAAGCTAAATATTACCTGTGAACACAGACTTTGGAAAGGCTTCTCTTACTGAAAGCAAGTGAAATCATTTCAAGGTTTGTTGAGAAGACAGCACAGCGAGAGAGGTGTGTGCAAACATTCACCTCACCCACTGTTTCTTATTTTTAGTGTGTGTACCTGTGTTAGCTGCTCCAGCCTCTGTTTCGCCCCCTTCAGGACGGGATCTGTATTACGGACGGTCATCTCTGGGTTTTCCTTCTGGGCTTTTAAACTGGTGCCAACCACACGACCTGCATAGCTACAGGAAGACAGAACAAGAGAGAGACATCAAGTACTTTCTGTCCTAGTTCCGAGTGTGTGTGTGTGTGTGTGTGTGTGTGTGTGTGTGTGTGTGTGTGTGTGTGTGTGTGTGTGTGTGTGTGTGTGTGTGTGTGTTGCTCTCCTGCCCCAGTTTTCCCACAGTCACTATACTAGTGTGTTCAGTCAGGATGTAGTGATTCACTTCATGTGCAGGGACACACACACACACACACACACATTGTAAAATTAAACTCCTGGCAAATGAAACAAAGAAAAACAGACTTTTATTCAAGCAGAGGAGTCACTTGAGACGTTCAGCTATGGTGACATGAGTTCATTGTGGTAAACTGATCTAAATCTTAATCTACTCGCTGAAGAGAATTTATTAAGAACATGTTGTAAATGATTCATTCATCTCCGTGAACAAAATGTTTCTTTAATTTTAAAAATTAACTTGACTGCTCATACTTCTTGACTTTTACAGACTTTTAATGTCAAAGTCAGTATATTTTTATGGAGTTATGTGGCACTTTTAGGGACGGATTTGAATCGTGTAAATTTAATCTGATCTTTGCTACTGGACTCCCAGCACCCTCTACACAGTGTGTCAATTTTGCTTCCATAAGAGCAGAGGTTTTTACCTAAAGGTAGCTCTAATTCGTAAAAGATATATTTTATTGTACAGGATATGGGCTTTTTAAACAAAATGTAATTTCTTCTCACTGCTTTTTCTGGATGATTTCCTCCACTCTACCTACTCTGAATAGCTACCTTTTCTGCAAATACTGTATATGCATGTAAGAACTTCATACTGAACTCATTTAAATGGCAATTTTACTGAAGTAAAAGTAGTAAAACTACAGTGTAAAAATAAAAAAAGTAAAAATAAGTAAAAATCCTGCATTCAAAATCTTACTCATGTAAAAGTACAAAAGTATTAGCATCAAAATATACCAAAAGTACCAAAAGTAAAAGTATTCTTTATGCAGAATAATATATAATATAATGATTATAACTGATGATGCATTAATGTGTACATCACAATGTTGTAGCTAGTAAAGATTTGGCTCATTTAAAGTACTTTATATAGGCCTACAGCTGGGTATCTTATCTTATTATCTACCTATAATAATAATACCTATCATAATTTAATAGTTGATTTACAATTTTGTAATTATGAATCTGAATCTTCAAAGTAACTAAAGCTGTCAAATAAATGTAGTGGAGTAAAATGTACAATATTTTCCTCTGGGATATAGTGGAGTAGAAGTATAAAGTAACAGAAAATGGAAATACTCAAGTAAAGTATAAGTATGTATTAAGTACAATTTTGAGTAAATGTATTTAGTTACATTCCACCACTTTAATCGGGTAGAGTGGCCTGAATGGGGCAAATGAACATCAACACTGAGATTGATCCTTATCATATCGCATATTAATGTTTCTTGCTGTAGTGAGATATATTACATCATTTTGTCTGGGTGTGGGGGTGGGGGGTTGCGGTGGGTGGATCAAAAAGAAAGATGAAGTGAGCAAAAAGCAAAAACAGAAGAAACAACACTTCATGAGTCATATTTTTCCCAAGTCCCCAAGTTCCAAACCAGCTTTGCTAGCTAATATAATCAGCCACCAACTCAGTAACCGCTGAGTCCACACCCTCGAAAACACAAACACACTCCGGCTATGGCAACATGGGAAAAGGGTTGTGGGAAGCAGAGAGCAGACGCATGGTGGATGTCAACTTGACTTTATGCCAAGAGATGGTGTGGTGGTGAAGACCCCGGCCTCTGAAGCCACGCTAACCCTGCCGGTCTGGATTCAGATCCCACCAGAAACTTCAGCCTGACGCATGAAGTCTCTAATTACCTTTCTCAAATGGTTTCATTCTCACACAGATTGTGTTTTCATGCATACATTTATCCTGAGAAAAGGGTCACGTTCTGGTTAAAGTCTTATTCAAATCAAAGTGTTCATTTCCTGCAGGCCTGACTCACAAAGCAAGCTCAGCTTGGTCTTTTTGTGTTTTGGCTTCTTTGAGCCTGAAATTGGCAATCCATTATAACTGGTCTCATATAACTCTTTATGAGCTGTCTCTGTGAGATACGTTTTGCAATCCAGCTATGAGCAAGCTCACATTAAATATGCAGCCAATCGCATACAACATCAACAGATCAAGAGCTGCATGTTTAATTCAAGAGAGGGTGAGACTGCAGGATCTCATGGGAAAATTGGGTCATTAGGGAGGCAAAAATAATATGACGGAGTGGGGAAAAAGCATACAGCACACAACTATAAAAAATATAATCAACAGAGAGGGAACTAAATAAAATATAATATATAAAACATGATACTGCTGACAATTTCAACATAGTCAGAGTGGGTATGGGGAAAAAAATAATTACTACCAGTTTTGCTCTTATGTTTAATGATGAGATGCATTATTACAGATATGGTGTTTCTGCTGTGCAATGCGGAGAAGATTTACTGGAGGAAAACTGAATTTTAAATGATAATGGCTACAGGAAGAGAGCAATTGATGAAGGTCTGTGTGACTGTGTATATAAATTAGTGGGAACTACATTTGATTGTGCATATTCTACATTTTTTAAAGATGGATTTATTGTTGACACACGGGGTGAACAGACGTCCCTGCACGGGTTTTGATTTATTGTTCGGCGACAGATATGCAATGCTAGACAGATCTGTGTGTCATCAGGTCGTATTATATATTCTACAGTGACTATATTCTTTAAATTAATTTGTGATGCAACTAGGGCTGTCAATCGATTGAAATATTTATGATTAATTGCATTGTTGTCCATGATTAATCACAAATTAATCACACATTTTTTATCTGTTCAAAATGTATCTTAAAGGAAGATTTGTCAAGTTTTTTAATACTATTATCAACATGGGAGTGGGCAAATATGCTTGCTTTATGCAAATGTGTGTATATATTTATTCTTAAAAATCAATTAACAACACAAAACAATGACAAATATTGTACAGAAACCCTCACAGGTACTGCATTTAGCATAAAAACATATGCTCAAATCATAACATGGCAAACTCAAACCCAACAGGCAACAACAGCTGTCAGTATGTCAGTGTGCTGACTTGACTATAGACTTGTCCCAAAACTGCATGTGATTATCATAAAGTGGGCATGTCTGTAAAGGGGAGACTTGTGGGTACCCATAGAACCCATTTTCATTCACATATCTTGAGGTCAGAGGTCAAGGGACCCCTTTGAAAACGGCCATGATGGTTTTTCCTCGCCAAAATTTAGTTTGTTTAAGTTGAAGTATGGCGTGTTATTTGGTGGTTGGTACCAATGGATTCCTTAGGTTTTCTATTTTCATATGATACCAGTATCTTCACTCTAGCTTTAAAACTGAGTCAGCGTCAACCTCCAAAAGATCGACTGTGTTAATGTGTTAAAGAAATTAGTGGCGTTAAAACGAATTTGCATTAAAGCGTTATTATATTGTTAACTTTGACAGCCCTGTAGAGGCAACCGATCGTGGGAAGAGCCACCTTGTTTCTCTACTCAATGAGACTATAGTTACATTTTTAAGGAGGCATGTATCAACTATGATGTAAAGGTGAAGCTACAGTAGCTCTGTGTGCTGCCTCTGTATGGGCAACTTCTCCACCTCATATTCTAAAGTGCTCAACAGACGTGCAATAGGCAACACTGAGCCGACCAACCACTGTCTATTGTGTGTGCGCATCACTCGTCCTGCAACAAACACTCTCTATATCAGCAGTTAATTTGCTAGTGGGTGGGCCATTTATACATTTTCTCACATCCTCTGATCTTAACATGCTCCAGAAGAAGTTATCCACACTGCACACAAAAAAGTGAGCAAGCCTTATAAATCCAGAACGTCTGGGTAACCCACTAATCTTATGAGACAAACCACATCTCATGGGTTTCTTTTGTATTGCTTCATAAACAAAAAAAAGTACATTTCAAACACTATCACCATGGAAACTGCTTACATTGATTAAAAAGATGCACCAGTGAACAGCAAAAGATCACACAGTGCATCCCTGCTAATCCCTTGAAGAAAAAGAATTCTGGTTTTACTGTATGTTTGATAAAAACAGGATGTGATGCTACACGTACCGACATGCCCCAAAAGTATCCTACGTAATGGCAACAGGATATTGGCCTGCATGTAAATGCATTAACACATGATGAAAGGTTCACCCACCCCCTTCCTCTTTCATGGAAAGAGGAGGAAAAAATGACAGGAAAGATGAGGGTGAGGAGGGAGGATAAAAAAAAAAACCTCAATTAAAAACCACAGACTGTGGCTTAGGGGGAAATCCCAAGATTCCTCAGACTCAAGCAAATATTTTAGTGGATCAGTATCAACCCCACACATCCAATGAATCTGCTACACACCCAAGACTGGCAACACCTCACAAATATTATGGCATATTCATGCTTTCCTTTATATTCATTAAATGTGTGTCGTCATTGGTAACAATGAAGCCAAGAGTGATAGGCTATTGATTTGACCTTTATTTATACAAGGTCGGCCGAGCGTACTTGCTCTTTCACCAAGACACCCTGTTCACAGTTACACTGACGAATAAACTAACAGACACATACAGAACGAAAGCATTAATATAATTAGTTAAAGCGCTGCCGACAGGTATGAGGCCATTATCATGTATGGATTACAAAGATGTATAAAATGTTTGGCTTTGCAGATAATTCACAAGACCAACAATAAAGCAGTCGTTCCTTCCAGGCATTAAAAGATACATACAAGATGGCAATTTTCCAATGAGACATTTGTGGTAATCACCGAGGGTTATTGTGTCTCACAGTAAAGGAGGACCAACCGACCTAATCATGAAAAATGCAGTGGCGGGTATTGTAATTATCTCCAGTAATTAATCCAAGAGTTTAATGGTAAACGGAGTCTAAGGACCTAAAGGTGGAAGCAGGAGCATGTCGATTACATCCCCATAATCAGGAACTAAGGGGAAAACGACTTCAGCAATACTTTTCCTACAACTCAGGGAAATCGCGTCTGAGCAGAAAGCAAGGCTTTTGTTGCACCTTACAAAAGTTTTATGTTTAAATGTACATTATTTTGTGACCTCCTTAATACTAAAACCAGTAACAGTGGAGATGTGCAGATTACTATAATATACACTCACCGGCCACTTTATTAGGTACAAGGTGTACCTAATAAAGTGGCCGGTGCTAGTACCGGGTGGTCTTCTGCTGCTGTAGCCCGTCTGCTTCAAGGTTGGACGTGTTGTGCGTTCAGAGATGGTATTCTGCATACCTTGGTTGTAACGAGTGGTTATTTGAGTTACTGTTGCCTTTCTATCATCTCCAACCACTCTGCCCATTCTCCTCTGACCTCTGACATCAACAAGGCATTTTCGTCCACACAACTGCTTTTCACTGGATATGTTCTCTTGTTCGAACCGTTCTCTGTAAACCCTAGAGATGGTTGTGCGTGAAAATCCCAGTAGATCAGCAGTTTTTGAAATACTCAGACCAGCCCGTCTGGCACCAACAACCATGCCACGTTCAAAGTCACTTAAATCCCCTTTCTTCCCCATTCTGATGCTCGGTTTGAACTTCAGCAAGTCGTCTTCACCACCCCTAGATGCCTAAATGCATTGAGTTACTGCCATGTGATTGGCTGATTAGCTATTTGTGTTAACAAGCAATTGAACAGGTGTGCCTAATAAAGTGGCCGGTGAGTGTATATCTCTAGATATTGAGTACAGTATAAATGTTGTTGTATTTGCATTAAAGTGGGGGGGTAGGCAGTATATTTTTGGCATCATTGGGCAAAAATTCCACAATAACCTTTCAGCATATTGTAATTCTAATGTTCGGAGAGGAAACTAGACTTCTTCACCTCCTCATGGCTCTGTTTTTAGGTTTTAAAATCTAGCCTGTGACAGGAGACATTGGCCAATCACAGGTCATTTCAGAGAGAGAGTATTGGCTGTGCTCCGGCTAATGGGCGGTGCTTTGTTGCGACACTATTACAGTGAGAAAATGTCCACAGACAGACCGACATATCAACACCTCGCAAAGTATTCAAAACCACCTCTGCGGTAGTTCCCGCTACAGTCGGTGTCTCCTAGACCACATATTGCCATGATGACAGACACACAAGGTGAAAACAATACCACCCACAGGCTGTGGCGGCTGGTAATAACGTGTGATGTGGCTAGAATTGACACTAAAAGCAGATCGACGTGGAGTGCTCCGAGAGGAATGCCTTCAGCTGGTATTGATTAGCAGTTCCAGGATAAGTGACAGACAGGGCAACAATATTTATTAGGGTCACAGTAATCTCCACCACAAATGCATAGGGACCACATGACTATGACTATGCAAGATGTAATGGAAAGATCAATTATTAATGGGCTATGCTCTGTAATGATTAGTGCAATACAAGGAAGAAGATAGGATTCATGTTGTTTCACCCATTGGCTGTCTAACATCTACAGAGTGAAGAGCTGAAAAGGGAACAGAGACCCAGAGTTGGCTCTAAAAACTATTTGTTATTTGCAGGATGAGACATTCTTAAAACGCTCTGCCAGCGGCAACAAAACATCTGTTGAATGCTGAACAGATATCATTTTCATTTAATGCTTAACAGCCATCAGATTTACTGAGGCTGGAGGTGAAGAGGTGGTGGCTTTACTTGTTTTAACTTCACTGCCTTTCAGTATTGTTAAAGGTTCTCAATTTGAAACTCAAGAGCATTAATATAGCAGCAAACAACTATTTGTTCTGTAAAGATATAGAGGAGGAATGTCTACCTGAGTAGAGAATGAAATCGCTCTCCCTCTGTGTGTGTTGTAATCAGAGTTTCTCTGTTGCTTTGCTACAGAAAATAATATCAACAATAAATCACACCTTGCGGATTGTGCTTTATATTCAAGTGGAGAGGAAGATATGAACAGCATCTGCACATCTAAAGCATTTCCTCACGTCCAATACCTGCTGTCCTGCTGAATGTATTGGAAACTGTCGGTGCTGTGAATGAGCTATCGGCCAGATTACCGACTGTCTGGATTCTCTGTCTGTGTGATGAGATGATAATATTGCACAAAGTGTGCATGCAGCAGACGACACGGAGAGTGACGCTTAATAAGACCTGGAAAACGACAGACATAAATCACCGGCACCGTAATGACAAAGCCGCTCTGTTGTTGCCCTCGGTTACTGCAGGGTTGTTAACGGTAACGTTTAAAGCGGCTTTGGCATGAATGGAAACACACACACACACACACACACACACACACACACAAACACAGTGAAAATGAAATCACCTGAGATAGTGATCTGATCTGTGGGAGGTGTGTAATTATAAGAGTCACAACCTCAATCGCTGCATTTCTGTGGAGTCATTTACACACACACAGACACACAGACACACACACACACACACACACACACACACACACACACACACACACACACACACACACACACACACACACACACACACACATACTGACACCTGAGGGTTATACCTGTACCTCTTGTACAAGACATGGAAGCGATATGCTGTGGTTTGGAAATTGCATTTAGTCTCACTTTCTCTATCCTTCATATTCCTCTTTTCACCCTCCGGCCAATTCTCTCTCTGTCTTTTAACAGCGTTTCCCTGATACTGTAAAGCATCAATGGGTAGTGCAAAACAGATTTCAATGCATTAAAAAACACACAAAATATATCAAATCATCGGGTGTGGCAGGTCTTCAGAAGTCGAAGCAATGGCTCATTACTTGTGATGGTGATAAGATGCTTCCCTCTTCTGGAGAAAATCCGCTATTACAGCTCTAACTGGCCACATGAAGATTACAGTTAAGTTAATTTAACTGCAAAACACATATATTTACAACGTTTAACTATAACTGAATATACCAGCACAGTTACGCAATACCAATTCATTCTCATAGCGTCATACCTCTATATCATATCTTGTTCAGGGGCCAGTCAATCAAGAGTTCACTCCACTGCATATCACACACTCATTTGCACCATTTGACCCCCTGCTTGATTTAAATCGGAAACATTCATAGAGGGAGAAACGGCTGCTGTAAATCAGCTTCAGATGGGGGCTGTGACATTAAGAGAGAGAGGATGGATAGGAAGCCGCTCAGTACAGCTGTCACTTTAAATGTCATTGTATGATCTACATTTCTTTTTATATTATGTAGAACAGATATTTTGAGTTTTTACTGTTGTTTTGAGAGCTATTGTGTCTATTGTGATGGAAAAGCAAACAATGATGAAGATGGTGATTAGAGCTCCGATAATTAATAAATCAGTTGTCAACTATTAAATTAATCGCCAACTATTTTGATAATCGATTTATCTGTTTTCTTAAAAAAAAAAAATGTAAGAAAAAAAATTCAAAATTCTCTGGTTCCAGCTTCTTAAAAGTGAATATTTTCTGGTTTCTTTACTCCTCTATGACAGTAAACTGAATATCTTTTAGTTGTAGACAAAACAAGACATTTGAGGACGTCATCTTGGGCTGTGGGAAACACTGATCAACATTTTTTCAACATTTTCTGACATTTTTTAGATCAAACAATGGTAACGCCTCATTTTACAGGTCCGCAAATTTCATGGTAATTAGGTGATACTTAGTAAATAACCTATTTGAAATTTCTTTGGAATTACTGCCAAATTACTCCAATATTTACCTCAAAATTCATCGAAAGTTACATATAAACATGATTTAATAATTATATGATAAAATAGCATTTAATCGTTAAAATAGGGCCCTTAGGCTTGAGAAGCGGCTGTGCGCTGCTCTTCATCGGTGGTGGAAAACCAAAACTAAGAAACTTCTGATCACCATTGTGTGACTTATTGTCTACACACATGTAACCTGGTAGCTAATGTAATGATTCAGGGAGTTTTTTAAGAAATTTAAAAGAAGTTATTTGCTAATTATTATCTATTTATCTGCAGACATGGAAATAAAACATATCAATTAACTTTGTATTCTTTTCCTGGAAATGTATTAAATAAATTACCAGCAATAGGGAAATAACGCAATATAATTATTAAATAATGTGTATAATAAAGTAATTTTCGATACATTTTGAGGTAAATATTGGGGTAATTTGGCAGTAATTCCAAAGAAATTTGAAATAGGTTACTTGCTAATTATCACCAATTACCATGAAAAATGAAATGAAAAATGAAAATTACCTGTAAAATGAAGTGTTACCAAAAGAACTTATCGATTAATGAAGAAAATAATCAACAGATCATTCGACAATGAAAATAATCGTTAGTTGCAGCACTAAAGGTGATGTTTTGTATAATGTGCTTACTGTACGAGTGTGGATTTGTATTGTATGGACTACTGCCGCTCACTGATGTCATATTGACTTTGCATCACTTGTACCATTATGGGATTATGTATGGGATTTAGTTAACAAAATAAAAGCATTGTGCCTGCCACATGGTGTAATTTCAATGCTTATTCTAATAAATGAATGTGTATATCGTAATGACCCACTGTCATCTCGCTCTGCGCTCTGCTCTGTGTGTACGTGAGTGTCCCATCTGTTCGTGGATATGGTGGACTGGCCAGGAGCGACTGGACGACAGTCTGCTGCCAGTTGTTTCCTGCCATCGCTTCAGTTTATGTATACAGCCAAGGGCTTTCGGTTTGGGTTGGCAGCTGATAGCAGTGTTTACTCACGGGTCTCCAGATTGTTAAAGTCGTTCAAGGTTACTCACTGGTAGTGGTAGTTCTGAAACTTTGACTAAAAGTTGTTAAATATTGTAAACAGTTATTTTGTACACATTTCTCCTGCTTGTTTTGCTTGACGCCTACTCTTATGCTGGACCCTTTTTCACCTAAACAGGGGCCTGACCATCTTCATCATCATGCCAACTCATATCCGTACGAGAGAGGAGAGCTACTAATCTACTCTTCTCTCCTTTATCATTCACTCTCACACTTTCTCATCATTCTGTGTGTTTTGCCGCCTATCTCTCTTTTTCTCACATAGGCTACACACACTCTCACCAACACAGACATTTGTAAGTGAAGTGGGTCAGAGGGCGGAGGAGATGAATGGAGGTCTGAATAGAAGGATGGAGAGATGAATGGATGGCTGAATTAATGAATGAATGGGTGGATGGATAGATGCAAGAGAGAAGAAGATGTAAAGAGGTCAGAGAGGCACAGACTGGCTAAACTCCAACACAGTTATATCTCTTTTGTTCCTCTAAATAAAACGCTAAAACACACTTCACAGATAAAGACAGTCTGAGGATTTCTGAATATTTTAAAATGGCTGAATGTAGATATTGCATAAATATAACACAAAATTGCGCTTCTAAACAAAAGACATTCTATCCATTGCGCTTACTTTTCTTTAGAAACTGCTCTGGCACATCAGGCCACTTGTTATGTCATCCAACTACATATTTTCTTTATTACAAAAACAATCCCTTCTTTAATACACATTTTCCCTTGAGGATAGCAGGTCATTAACAATATAATCCACAATCACACCTCATTTCTCATCTCAACATCGCTTGTGTGCACCTGGGTTCTGGCTAAATATGATTAACTGCTCTTCACGGGTCCAATTTTATTCATTTTCTTAAAGTACCTTAATTCTTTGTCTTTAGGCAAAGTTTACTACAAGATGAAGAGAGAGAAGTCATTATAGTTGAGGGACGTTTAGGAAAATTGTTCACTAATCTCTTTGTGGTAATCACAATTCAGTGATATATTCTGATGTCTGTCGAAACATATTATACTGTTATTTTTTGGCATCACACCAGCCACACTATTAGATGTTTATTTATTTATCTATTAACCTAGAACAAATGTGACATTATCGAGGGTGTAATCATCTGCATTTCTTAAATGTAAAATTAGATACATTAGTGTACATCACAAAATGTATTACTGTAAAGAGTGTTATTGATATACAATGAAATATTTCATTCCTAGATCATTTTGAATTAAACAATATATTTAAAAGGGAGTCCTGCTCCACTTTTCTTAAAGAATACATATGCTCATTTTCAGGTTCATACTTGTATTTTGTGTGTCTACTACAACATGTTTCCATGCTTTTAAAGTTTAAAAAACACTTTATATTTATCATACTGTCTGTCTGAATATACCTGTATTCACCCTCTGTCTGAAACGCTCCGTTTTAGCTCCTGTCTCTTTAAGACCCCCTGCTTTGATTGGTCAGCGTTTACTTTTCCTGTCCGCATTTTCGTAGTCGCCGTCCTCACAGCGCCATTGCAGCCGGGGGACTCACTATGTGTGTCAACTACACAGAGTTCAGCGCCACTTCTACTGGTGACTGTATAGCTGTGACATCACAACCTCATAAAAGTCCTGACAGCACCTTTAAAAGCACAATTTCTGAATACAGGTTTTGTGCATTTCTTTGTGGATTGAGTGTTTTGAGACTTTCACAGTATTTATACAGAACCTTGACCTGTTTTATAATCAAAGAAGACTTTCTATAATATGGGACCTTTAAAATATCATTAGAGGCAAAGAAATGAGCCATTAAATACAAGGTTTACTGGCCTTCACTGAAGCACTGGTGATAAAACAGTGTGTGTGTTTGTTTGTGTAGGATGTCCTTGCAAGACTACATGGCCTGTTTCACATCGTTGATAGACCGTTGATGGAAAACCTTCTCCATCACAGCAGCTGAGCAACTGACGGTGTGTGTGTTGAGATAGGGCAGTGTGCAGTGAGATGTCAGATGATCTCATATTCTGTGTGTATTGCAGGGTGCAAGTTGTTACGTGTGTGTGTGAACGTGCGTGTTGTAGTGCGTTTGTGTGCACGCCTGTGAGTGTGTGTACGTGTTAGTGCGTGCGTGTGAGTGCACATTTGTCTTGTTACCAGCTCAAGCTGCCAATGTAATCACCATGAGAAAGACTCTGGAAACGAACTCTCTAACCTCCACAACCCTGTCAACACACACACACACACACACACACACACACACACACACACACAGACACACACACACACACACACACACCCTGGCAACTATTAGGAGACACACACATATTCTCATATGCTGCACTTTTGTCCCCTTTCTTAATTTAAAAATCATTCTGACTGAATATTAGACACAGACATGGACGACTACCCGAGTGAAGAACTCATTACCGGTATTTAATTCTCATAAAGTTCAGTTTCAGATAAATGTAGAAAATACAAACCCACCAATGTAAAGTGAGCTTCTCAACAACAACTCAGGAGATTTCACTTCAGTATACTGAGTAGATGTAAAATCCAAGGTGGCACTTCACATCTGTCTCACACACACCTACTGGGTCGTCACTTAACACCGAATTGTGACTGGATGCTACAGCCCACTGGGACAATTGTACCCCCTACTGTACATCAATATTGCTGCAATATACTGAAACTTCTGGGCAGGTGGCAGTGCAGAGAGCAATGCTGAATACTTTACATGGCCTCCTGAGTACCGCACAGGTCTGAAACCTGGCCTGAGCCTGGTCCGAAGGCCAAAGTGAATATTGTTTACATCAAAACTCTCTCTGTGTGTACTTCCCTTGCTTTTTCTGTTGCTTTTTGCATTTTCATCACCTGTCCAATATGGAATTAAATGAGCATTAAAAGGAATAGTGTGTATCAATTGTGGGGATCTATTGGCATAAATGGAAAATAAAATGAATAAGTATGTTTTATTTAGTGAACAGTCATCTGAAAATAATAGAATGAGCCGTTTATATCTACAAAGCGAGTGGGTCCTCTCTTCACAGAGCCGGCCGCCATGTTTCTACAGTAGCCCAGAACGGACAAACCAACCACCAAACACTTTTCCTGTTTGGGCCAGAGTCGATAACTTTACTCGCTGCCGCCGTTCTCTCTCTCTTGCTTCACCCCTCACTTCCCATGTACACACACACTCTACACACTGGCTCTGCTCAAAATGACCTACGCTACTCTTACATGAACTGGCTCTAGAGAGGACCATTCGTGTTTTTGCGTCAGCCACCGTAGTTCTCCAACACACTTGGCACACGGAAAAGGCTTCAGTTGGTTTCAATCTGCAACCTCACTGCTAGATCCTGCACCCTGCTCCTTTAAATGCCAGATATGGGTGCCTCACTCGAGTAGTCATCCAGGACCTAGTATGTCAGAGCAGCTGCTCTGTATGATTTATGTTTGGTAGGTCCTTCCTGGGAAAAAAAATCTTTGCTACAAAGTAATAACGTATCACACACACCTCTCTACGACGTCTTGGCCACTCCAGCATGTGTGCTGCTCAACCTCCATCTCACTTTCACAAAGCATCTCTGGCAGCTCGGAGAAAAACCACTGGTACCGCTGGATAGAGCCCTCAAACTCCCTGAAAGAGAGAGAGTTGTGCACAGTTGAATGCTTGGGTTGTTGGTGGTTAGTAAGACCAGTGTACCACATGTTTTTATTTGTTCCAGTTTAGACCTGTCATGTCCAGTTCTCTGTGAAATCCCTTCTTTGGTAAGTTACTGAAAGCAGCGTGGGGAATGGAAACAAGCTCACAGCACTTTTGATAATGACTGCATAATGAAAATCTGCTATGGAGGTTTGCATTTAATGAGTTAGCTGATCTCAGGTTTTATTTATACTTAAAGTCCCACCTTAAGGGGATGGCTATATCCTTAAGGAGGAACGACACATAAAATAATGAAGAGACATAGATATAAAGATAAAGAGAATTAAAAGTTAATTGACAACAGCTGAGTTGCACTTTACTGGCCTAATGTTTACACTGACTCATAAAGCAGCAGTGGGTAGAATTGGAGCAAATGTGATTTAAAAAAGCTATTTTTCTAAAACGGTCACTATATCCTGACAGTAGAGCATGAGACAGGTAATCTGAAAAAAATCATGTTCCTCTGTGTCCTCCTAATGGCATCTGCAGGATTTCACAGACCGGAGGAAAACAACCAGTCAGAGCCGAGCTGGAGCCTTGCCGTCTCTGAGCAGCTGTCAATCACTTGCGAACTCTGATCAAACGGTCAAACTAGGCAGCGCTGATCAAATATGAATCAATATTCTGTTACTGTAATGCCTATTTCTCGCCTCAAATGCTTTCAGAAACATCTTGTAGTGTACTGCTTAGCTGTAAAATTTGTTTGTGACCCAGCAACCATGTTCAGATCAGTTGAGGAAATACCAAGCACCGCCCACCAGCCAGAGCACAGCCAATAGAAACACTCAACAGGAACGCTCTCTCTGAAATGACTTGTGATTGGCCAAAGTCTCCATTCACGTGTTAGATCTTTTAAAGCCTGAAAACAGAGCCATGAGGAGGTGCAGAAGTCTAGTTTTCTCTCAGAACACTTGAATTACAATATGCTGAAAGGTTATTATGGTATTTTTGCGTAATGATGCCATAAACATTCTGCCTACTGAAGCTTTAACTCATAAGGTTTTTTTTGACACTGACTCTTCTTTATAATTGCTAATGAATGGACAGAACGTTGTAAATGACTACTGCAAAAAACAAGAGCAGACAGGTGAGAGGATATCTGTAATTTTTCTTATGGACAAATATTCCTTCAAAATGCAACTGATGCAGACGGATTTACCTGGAGAGTTTTTTCAGGCTGCGACTTTTGTCTCCTCTGGAGCCTTTAAGAAGGAATGTCCTGGTTGGATACACAAACACACACAAGCACAGAAACAACATGTTTGAATTGATTTTCTTCTGCTATGACTGAAGGTCAACAGGTAAACAGAACCTCTACTCTGACTCTTCTCACATTTATTTCACCATCTGAGGATATATTCTAACTTACCCCAGATATTCTAACCTCTGACAGGAGCTCATACATTTCATAACTCACCTCCGGGATTGGGGCTGCAGACGCTGATGAGCAGAGGGACCCGCTGAGGGAGGCGATGTCACATTTGACCTCTGTGAGGTGACTGATGTAGAAGGGCTCACAGAGGTCGTAATATGTGAGGTAGTGGGATTTGCACTTGGCATCATGGGACCAGCTGCCTGAGGTCCACACACCTTCTCTACCTGAGGAAGAGACAGTTTGCAGGGTAGTGGTTTGGATGCTTTTCAGAGGAATGCTAAGTGATGTACATGGAGTATCACATCAGATTAGCTCAAGGGGGGTTAAAAGAGGAGATGTCACGACGCCATATTGCATCATATCATTGGGGTTCAACACGTGCACAGTGAAATCTAGTCAGCATTTGCCTAAAAGACTCACTAGCTGGCACAGCTCCAGTTGCACTGCTACGTGTGTCATACCCCATAGTTCAAGGCAATTGTTGTTGTTGCAATTTATTTTAATACAAGACATAGTGATCCTGGTATTGTTGATGTTTACAGTAGGCTTGGTCCCTCTTTTTTCAGTAGGTTCAGTCAAGTTTGCATTACCACATGGAGAGGCAGAAACTGGACATTTCAACCATCTATCCATTGGTTCATTCAACGTCTCTTCTTGCTTGTTATCTAGTTCTTGCTAACTCTCACTTGCAGAATATGGTGTTTTAAATGATCCAGATTGTTGAGAGCCGTGTCCTCCTGTGCAGTCTGCCTTTCACAGCTGGCAGACTAGCTATTGGTTATTGTGATGATGAATATGCTATAAATATACAAGATCAGTCTAATACCAATTTGAAATCTTGTTTCCTCTGAAACAAAAACATATACACACATTTGTGGCTCCATGTGTTTCAGTTTAGGAGGCAGTCAGAGTGGCAGACATGTGTCAGGAGGATGGATGTCATCTGAATTAACTGCTCTGCCATAGAAGCGTGAATGTAGTCTTGTGGCTTTAAAGAGACAGATATAACTGCTTCAGTCCCCCGTCGGAAAGGGCTGTCTGATGGCGAGGTAAAGTGGCTGTGGACGGGAGCAGCAGAAAAACGTATTTTACCCACCTAAAAGAATTCAACATCAGTTTAAGTATACGCTATATTTAGAATGTTTTCACAGCTTTACCTCGCCATCAGACAGCCCTTTTCGACGGGGAACTGAAGCGGTTATATCGCTCTCTTCAAAGCTACCAGACCAGACTCCATTCACGAAAACAGTCATTTTACCTCGCAGAACATGGGAGTTGCTGATCTACCGCTGCATCGATCGGTTTGTTTTACTTAAATCCATAAATATCTGTGTGTGTGTCTGTGTGTATATATAATGAGTAAAATATATAGATATAGAAGTACCCACTGGGGTATAAGTACCCCTGGTTGGGAATTACTAATATGTCAGTACTATCATACTACTACTATAATCCAACATGATGGAGCACAACACACAATGCTGTCTTAAAATTCATGTTGCAATCATCTATTAACTTTAAGTGCTGCACATACGCACTGTTAAAGGGTTAGGGGTTAGCCTTTGGCGATGTGTCTAATGAAAGGAAGCTTGATCAAATATTCAATTAAGTGGTATTTTCTTATTAGCCACAATTAGCAGTGTGATTATGCTTGTGTATGTTTGTTTACCTCTCAGGAATCTACTCTACTAAGTCCACAATGTTCTCTCAAAGTTGGACGGCTACTCTATTTCCTCCTCCAACAGTGTGTGCATGCATGCGTGTGTTTGTGTGTCGTCTGTTTGTCCAGAGATTAGCCACAGAAACTTTCTCATCACTCAGAACCAAGCTGCATTCTGGGTATTGGTTGTCCCGCCAACCGCAGTCTTTGTCTGGCATTGGATCTGTATTCACACTCGCACACACACTTGCACACACACAAACACAGACTGAGGGGAACCCCAGATTCTCTGAAGAATGAGGCTGTTTTTAGCCCATCTAGGTACAAGGCTTTTGTGAGGAGATCCAACTGCCAGGCTGAAAGAAAACCCACGGCCTTCCTCGCTCTGTGTCCAAAATTCAAATGACTTTATTATTGGGACATATTCGTAAGGATGGCTTAGCAATCTGTTACTGATCCCTTTTTTAGTGGGTTGTATTATACAGTTTTAACAATTACTTTTTCGATAGACTAGCATTAATATCCATAATCGAAAAGGTTATGTAATAATTTAAAGTATCAAGCAAAACACACTTTGATAAATCTTCCCCTCCTTCCCATCATCCCCTCTGCTTACTGTAGCTGTGATGCGTGGCCCGTGCAGTTGAGCGTGCAGTATAGCATCATTCACATGATTTCGGACTGCTAACAGCGCTAACTCCATGCTGTTGTGGTTGCTGCTGGTAGCAAAGGTAGCAGCTAACCGTTGGAGCAACACCACCAAACTCCCCCAGGGGGCACCAAGCTCTGATACACCCACCTAGAATATGGATGGACAGGAAAAGATGGGAATAGGGAGGAGAGGAGGAGAAAGAGTGACAAATGTGGAAAGAAGATGAGTGGAAAAAGAACAAGAACATGTTATATTTTAAATGTTTCTTAATGCTTCTTAAAATGAGCCGATGATTGAGATGACTAGCAGTTTCTATCTCACAACAGTATAGTCAAGACAACATTTTCCATAAACCAAGTTGCCTTCTGTCACTTGTCCCTCTGCCTTTCCTTGACTTTGCTGTGTGTGTTCTCCTTTCCTTTCCTTTCCTTTCTAAACATGATGGGAGTTTTTTACCACCACGCTTTCTTTGCTTCCAAGAAACTCTCAAGCAGGATGAACAGTGCCATCTTCCAAGTCTCTCTATTGTGGGCGCTGTTAAAGCTGTCCGGCGAATTTCGAAGCAGCCCAGTTAAGATGCACGGAAGACGCTGCCAGTTCTCTTGGCAATGCTCTTGTTATTTGTCAGTCTAACACTTAATGTGGGAATGATTTATTGATGATAAAAAATGCTGTGAATGAGTGATTCAGAAATGTGAGGGATGGGAGCATTACTAATTTTTTTTTCTCACCAGAGGCAGAAGGAGACAAATACTCTGAGGCCTCCCATGCATCTAAAACAGTATCAGCTACACACACACGACCTGAAAGGAATAACATTAGATGACCTTTTGCTAACCTCATAATACTAAAGCTAGCAAGAGTGTTGAAACCATTATATATGTATGGAATACATTTTGTAATAGTATTGTGAACACTGGGTGGTGTATGGGTGCAGGAAGGCATATAGGTGAGCTCACCAGGTCAGGTAGAAGTGATTGGGGAGTGACTGGAGACCAGGGATAAGCACACAGTGTTTGACCGTGTAGCTATGCACTTGTTATGGTTTGTTCTATTGTTATAGTATTAGAATAAACAGTTAGCCACAGACGTCGTCTGTATTGAGTTCACAAGTCCAAACTAGATTTCAGCCAGTCTAGCAATGGCTTTGAGTAGCACAATATTTAAATTACAAATAATTTAAAGAAGCAAAACATTACTGATATGATATATCTCAAATATTTTTTTCAAAAGTTGCTCTTAAGTTGCAGGAGGTTTAAGGGCATCTTGCCTGAATCTGAGTGTTCACGATACCTTAATAAATTAAGGTTGATCGCCGCCATGCCCCTTTAGTCTTTCCCCGTCCAACACAGTGGCACAAATGTCTGGATTGCTTATCCAGACATCTATACATATTTGATTGAATCACATTAGGCTAAGTGTTGTCTGTACAAATCCAACCTGTTAGCCTATAGGGCTGAGATTTAGTTGGAGACGACAGTCTGATGCTGCTATAACTGTTAATGTATGACTGTATTACTGCAGCAACCTCTCACTCAAGCTAATTTTAGCCAGCCATGCCAGTCACTGTCACCAGCATCATTTTTGATTTACCACACTGACAGTGAATAATCACATATCGTATGTACCTCGGCATAGCGTTATTACTATTACCGGTTTGTTTAAAGTAGACGATTGGAAACATGCCTTAACTCCTTCTCTTTACGCTGGGACATGGGATTGTTTTCCCCTGAAAGAAGGCGTAGTAATGAAAGCCTGCAATGGATGACGTATTGCTGGTCTAAAGTACACACCCCCATGTTAACATGCCCAACTTTAAGCATCAGCAGTAAATAAACATGTTTACAGCCTGGTACAAAAATCGGTTTTGGTCTTTATAGCTAATAACCCTGTTCATGACAACTGTACCGGGGGTGAATTTTGATATAACTCACCTGTTTAAATTATATTAAGGTTTAAGGTTAGGGATAATTGAGGGCGTGGCAGCTTTGAGTGACAGGTGTTGGACCAGATCCACCCATTTTGAGCTTCACAACAACTCTTCAGAAACCTATGGGTGAAGCACAGACACTATGTCCATATTTTATACAGTCAATGGATGTTACGTGCTGTATCGGTGTATTTTTTTAACTTTGGATAGCACCAGGATAACACCTTCCTCCTGCCTCCAGTCTTTATGCGAAGCTAAGCTAATTGCCTACTGCCACTAGCTCCATACTTAATGCATAGACATGATCTTTCTATCAACTTTCTCATCCAGCACACACACATATTAAAACAGATACACACACAAACAGTGAATGCACAAACACTTACCAGACATCCTCTCATAATGTTGACACACAGTCCGGTACAAGGCCGTATCAGTGTCATCCCTCTGCAATGGGAACAATACTGCATCCTCACTAAGCCTCGCCCACACTCTCTAGATAACGTCGCCTTCTCGGTCGCATTCACAACCTCTCCAGCCAGTCTCAGCAGTCGGCTCAGTGCTCGGCCCGCCCCTAGAGCACGGGACAAGCTGCTGACCAGAAGGCGAGGATGGGGTCCGAACGGGCTGACGTCCTGCCGCGTCATCCGCAGGCAGTCGTCGTGATCGGTGGAGGGGGATGAGTAGGACTTTGGTGACATGTGGCCGATTCCAGGGTTGAGCAGGCGCCGGTAGACTAATGGGAAAAGATCGTTGTAGAACCGACGCACACTGTTGTCCAATGTGGAATTAGAGTCTCCAGAAAGGTGGCGTTTGATGTCGCTGAACAGCTGAAACACAAGGGGGCGACAGTCGGACGCCAGAGCAGAGTAAGCGCTGTCAAACAGAGTGCTGGTCAGGTTAGATGTGAAGGACACGAGCGACTCGAAGGTCTCTGGAACAAGAGAGAGAAAAGAGAGAAAGGGAGTGAGACAAAGATGCATTTTATTATACTATGTGTACTAGTGAAAAACATCCGTGATAATTAGTCATGAATATAACTGAAAGGAATATTAACACGATTATTAACTGGTAGCAAAAGTAGCTAATTTCTTGTCAGTGTAATTACCCCTTTTTTGGGTGATTTTGACCTTATGATGACCCTAGTTAAAAATTCAGAGGATCACCAAAGTCATTGGGATTCATCCTTTAAGAACCATGAATGTCTGTGTCAAATCTAATGACAATGCATCCACAAGATGGATTGCAAAATTTCAGTCTGCACCAAAGTGGTGGCTGGACCAACCGACTGATCAACATCGCCATCCCACGGCACTCTTATTATGGAAGATATAAACATATATATGGTCATATATGAAGCAAACATATGGAGTGTGTAATGTAGCGTTTATATACAGTGAGTCTACATAAGATTGTTTATGTAAGATGTGGCATTTCCATATCTGTGCATATAGTATATTAGTTTTCCTCGTCATACACACTGTCTGTCTCACTAACCTTGGACTGACTTTATCCTGCTGCTGCATGCGAGCCAAAATAGCACACGACTTAATTCATCCCTGAGCTCATTTTCACTACCCTGTTATCTATAGGCAGGTGATAATGAGAGGCCCAATCTCAGGATCTACTGTGTTTCCTACGTCTAATAAAGTGGACGGCACTATTAACAGAGGCTGCGTGCCCGTGGGGTTTGTGTGTGTGTGTCTATGTTTGAAACTTCCCAAGTAAAAAGGGTGACGTCAATCTGATGGCATCCTGACACAGACACACACACACAAACTGGGAGTAAGAGAGAGAGAGAAAGGTATCTGTGACTTTCACTAAGTCATTCAATCAGCCAGTGTTGTATGCATGTGTTTGTGTGTGTGTGTGTGTCCGTGCGTGTGTGTCTTAACCGCTTTGTATTTCACTATCACAGCTGCAGCCACCTGACTCTCCAAATGACGGCAATTTATTAGGGAATTTATCAAATAACTCACAAATTTACTAAATAAGATCGTTCTCCAGGAGCGACACGGTATTTGTTTCAGTTCAAACTCATTTTAATCCAAACAGATTCAATTAAATGAAGTGACATTGGTGGTGGTCGGAGCAGCGCCGAGTGAGAACGCCTCACTTTTATGTGTTTGCATACCCATGTCCTGGCAATAGCAACACGAATACAGACGGCATCGAGTGACACAGCAAAGACTATTCTGGGGTCATGTGATTAGCTCTTTACCCTCTGTGATTGGATGACAGCTGCGACGTGGTGGAGGGGGCACGAGGGTCTTACAGTGCCAGGAGAAACACACGCAAGCATGCAGACACATATTCACACACACACACATACACACACACACTCACACTAAAGTAATCCTCAGGGTGTAAATAGAGCCTGACTACAACCGCTCTGGGCATGTCTCAGTTTCTCTAGCGGGTTTTAATCACTGTGCTTTGGAGAGAGGGGATCCTTTGAGATTCAGCTCAGCTGTTGAAGAACACTGCTGTTGTGCAAAATGAATTTCATTTGGTAATTAAAGGGTTAGTTCACCCAAAACACAAAAAGCATATTGTCTCACTCAATTTATTTAGCTGTGCAGGTAGTTTCTGTTTTATTTGTCTAGGTTTTGTGATATATGGCACTAGAAGCGCACTACACTACACTGCAAGGACAGTGAGGTCTCCTGAGAATCCAGTTCCTGTTTATGAAAAGTTATCAATTTTAGCTTCCACCTAAAAAGAGAAATGGCTGAAAAGACCCATAGGAATCTATAAATGTATGTTTTGCCGTCCTTTGATGTCAAAACCATACCCAAATAAAAAAATGCTTTGAACAATAGTTATCATCTTGCTCTGCCGAAAGAATGTTTTCTTTTCTGCAAATTTTATGTTTTGAGCAGCAAAATAGAAACACTATTTCCTTTCATTGTAGAGCTGCAACAATTAAGCGATTAGTTGTCAACTATTAAATCAATCGGGAACTATTTTAATAATCGATTAATCAGTTTGAGTATTTTTTTAAGAAAATAAAAAGGTCTAAATTCTCTGATTCCAGCTTCTTAAATGTGAACATATTCTGGTTTCTTTACTCCTCTATGACAGTAAACTGAATATCTTTGAGTTGTGGATAAACCAAGACATTTGAGGACGTCATCTTGGGCTTTGGGAAACACTGATGGCCACTTTCGCCATTTTCTGACATTTTATGTCCCAAACAACTAATCAATTAATCAAGAAAATAATCAATCGACAATTAAAATAATCGTTAGTTGGACCTTACTCCATTCTACTAAGGTGGCAGCAGTATTTTCAGAGAACGATATCTATCGCAAAACTTAACTCACACATAAAACTATCTGCATGGGTAGATATCTCTTGTTTTTCTGTGATTTTCTTTTGGGTGAACTGACTCTTAAAATGTTTAAATCGTATTGTATAAATTTCAAGCAAATGCTAAACTTGTCTCCTCTCACTTGCTGCAGTTCAGCCCTTGTCTCTTTGTGTATGGGTGTTTTGCATTAATTTTACCCATGGGTGGTTTAGTCATCCGTTGGGCATAAATAGCAGCTGAAACGGAGCCGGAGTGCATTCAGATGTAGCAGGAGAGGAGAGAGGGAGAGATAGAGAGACAGAAAAAAAAAAGAAGACAGAGAGGTACATGTTTGCCATGTCTGTCTGCTGGGTTTCATCAACCCTACCCGTCTCATAATCTCTGCACCACATGCACACAAACACACATTCATGCACGCAAACACACACACACATGCTCACACAGACTGGTGAATAGCGTTGAGAGACAAGTGGACAAGCAGAGTATTCTTCCTCCTATTCAGAGCAGCCCGTTAGGGACCGGCTGTTGCCCAGGGCAACAACACTTTGCTGCGGATACGTACTGAATGTAAACATTCTCCGTCCCTCGCTCTCTCATTGGTCAAGAACAAAACCTGATTATCGCAGAGACAGAGACAGACGGACAGAGAAAGAAAGAGCGGAGAGTTGTAACAAAGTTTTCCGCTGCTCCCTCTGAGAGTTTGCTCTCTCAAAGACTCAATCGGACATCAGTTGTTTGTTTGGCTAGCCACTGTGGCGCCTCACAAAATAAACTGGCCTCCCACCACCGCCCTGACACAAACTAGATGTTTCATGACGAACACACAAAGTGAGAATGGCAGGGGGGGTACAGGCACTTGACAGAACTGTTAAAACACCAAAATCACCACTGCTATTAACGTCACTTTGATTGACGCTCTTGAATCTCCCACAGACATTATTGGTGCTTGTTCATCATAATAAGGACAATTATTAAAAGGTACTACATGTAATAATCTTTTGCTTTGTATTGCTAATGTTTGAACAGATTTTAACTTAACTTAAAAACTTTCTCGGTTGCCTATAACAGCCTGTGGACTGATTTTTATGTAAAGGACTCGGGCCGGTTTTTCTGGGGAAAAATTGTGCCAACAGTGTATAGCTAACGTAGCAAAATACTGTCTTGAGCGGATAACGTCAGCGAATTCATCTAGACTCCCAGCCTGATGTGGCTGGTAAATTGACTAGCTTATTGGCAAAATACTTTATCAGCCAACGTTACAAAGCAACCAACGCAGATACATGCAGCGTAGCTAAGTTAAAGCTAGCTGGCCAATCTTAGCTTGCTTGCTTGCTAATGTTATCACTAGCAAAATATCCAAGTGAATATGTTAGGTGCTTACAGTAGCTTGCCTACCAACTTATGTATTATGACAAACTGTATTGATTTTAGCCAACATTGAATAATGTAACAGTACAAAGCAAAAATGTATAACTAATGATTAGTTAGCTGATGAAGTAATTTGTAAACGGCAAGCAAGTTAGTAGGCTATCTCCCTTCACACTTTCATCCCACAACTGCCATTTTTTCAATTCCCCATGCTTTTCTGTTTAATAATGCATGAAATGAATTAAAGAGGACCTATTTTGTGCTTTTTCCCCTTTCCTTTAGTATGTTATATAGTTTTTTGTGCATGCAAAAGGTCTGCAAAGTTATAATGAGTCCGGGCCAAAGGGAGTTACTCTCCCCCACAGAAACACTGCTCCTGAACTGCCTGAAACGCCTTGATTGAAGTCCCGCCTTTTCTTTCGTAACATGATGATGTCACCAAGTAACACATTTGCATAATACCTGCATAGTGGCTAGTCTGGCACGCAATCAAACAAAGGTAGTTAGAGCGGAGCAGAGTCTGAAGAGTTTGGTTCAGGTGACAGTAGGTCACGATAGAGTGGGCCAGATGACCCTTCAGGCCAGACTGGGATTTCAGGAGAGGGGGTCAGGAGCTCAAACAGAGCGTTTCAGACAGAGAGTGAAAAGAGGTGCTGCAGCACAGCCGGTATGAGAAAAGAAAAGTTAACATTAAAGCATGTAAACATGTTCTAGTAGAAACCCAAAAGTATGCACCTGAAAATGAGCATAATAGGTCCTCTTTAATATGTGTCTTGTATTCTCTAGTTTATGACAGTTTCCCTTCTCTCCCTCACCTTGGTAGGCCTTGGTGTGTCCAGCAATCAGGTACTTCAGTTCAAAGCTGTAGGAGCGCATCTTCTGCTGCGTCTCGCTGCGAACAGCCGCCATGTAGCTGTCCTCCATCTTACTGGTGCAGCAGCTGGGACCGGGGTGGACACACACTCGCAGAGAATCGTCTGAAAGACAAAGAAGAAATAGCTTCAGGCCTTGTCATATTTCTCACTGATGCTTTCAGTCACAGAGAGGTTACATCTCATCCAACACAGAATGGTGGGTGGAAGGAGTTATGTCATGTAGTCTGCATACATTTCTATCAACCTTCACTCTGCACTTGGTTAAAATTTTGGAGGCAAACTCGCCAAGTTTTTCATAATTAACACAAACAAGGACATATCTGATAAATACCTCTTCTCAAATAAAGGTTCAGAATGAATTCCACCAATACACTTTGGTGTCATAATTTGCCATTTGTCATGTTTACTGTTTCCTGTTTCGTTTTGTTACTCACCTCTTCTCTCATTTCAGATCACTTCACTTCCTGTCTTCACCAGTTCTGATTGCCTGCCCCACCCTGGTTAGATTCACCTGTCCCTCGTTAGCCCTGCACTCACCTGTCCCCACTTCCCCAATAGCTCATTCACGACATAATATACCAACCAACTTCCTTGGTTCTTTGTCAGTTCGTCATCGTTGTTATGTGGTGGTCTGTCACCTGTTTGCCTGTAACCTATTTGTACTCTTGTCATTAAACTCAATCTCCAATAAATCACTAAAGTAATCCTGCTGCCTCCTCAACTCTCTGCAACTGGGTCCAATCCCTGTTTCGAGTATTCCCTGCACCGTGACACTTTAGGCAACTCAAAAGCTACTCAGAGCTACAGATTTGTCCCTAAAGGTTGTTTTGAGGTTCATGGAAATCCCACATGGTGTCACTAATTAACAAACCAATAAGAATCCATCTAGTTAATCAGTTAAGTTAGTTAATCCACTTAGAGACCAGTAATCTAAAAGCACTCAGTGCACAAGACTTTATGACTTCACAAAAATAATTCTACAATGAGACCGTTGGGGCCTGGACATGATGACATGCACAGTGGGTGACACTTCGCCAGTCACGTCAAAGTGTGTGTGTGTGTGTGTATGTGTGTCTGTGTGTCTGTATGTGTGTCTGTGTGTCTGTGTCTGTGTATGGCAAGAAGCAAAGTCTCATTCATCACTGTCATCGAAGTCTTAGCGCAAGGTCCACTCACTGGAAATTTTCCATAGCTTTCAGCTGACTCACATGGTGCTCATCTGCAGATGGAGTGTGCTCAGTTATCATTAGGGCTGCTCCGTCTTAGTATATTAGTCAACTAAACGAACATTTTGGTCTTCGTCGATTAAGATTTCTTTCGTCAATTATTTGTTGTTTTTTTATGCTTTTTTCACAGCCATTCATGACTTATTTCCAGGAAAGGTGTGAGCACATACGCTCTGGTAAACACAAGATTTAAAGGGGTGCTTTTGTGTGATTCTTTGTGGAGAAACTCAGTTTCACAGATCTGTTGATTAAATCAACTAATCGATTAGTCTGAAAGATCGTATGAGTGTTAGTCGACTATGAATTTCTTTGGTTGAGGACAGCCCTAGTTGATGGGTCCATTGTTAGCACGTGGTATATATCTATGGCATTTCGGTCACTTGATAACAGGTGGCTGTACAGTATATGTGGGGGAGATTGTTTATCCCTGTCTCGAAACGATCTGATATTATACTGGTTCTTTGGACAACGATACAATATTTGCTAATAAACACAAAGTCTACCAGGATACGATTTCCATTCAATTCAGGGGCTTGCGATCGATATGAGACGGTATCATATATCCATCAGTTACATTTATATTGACTCACAAAAAAACAACAAAATATGATTATTACTGGGCTCTGTAGGAAGGAGGTCTGCTTGGATATTTTTCATTTCATCCATTGAATCGATCCAGAGCGATGGATCGTTACACCTATAATCATGAGTAGGAAGTGTTTGTGTGGATATGTCCGTCAAGGAGAGTGCTGCTATTCAACTGTTATACAGCCTCTCTAAAATGACATTTCTTTCAAGTTAATTCATTCATTGGCCAAACCTGGTCAAAAGACTGTGTTGTTTTTAGATTCTACTGGCGTAACCATCTAAAATTAGCAGACATCTCTGCCTGAAAATACAAAGGTCACCACTGTTGTTAACTAGCTGTCAACAATCACAAGTTTGTGCAGCAACAGGAATATTGTAGGAATATTACAGTTCCTTTTGTCTGAATCCCCAAAGGAGTGTTTTACAGTTGCAGCAGAGACTGTTCATTCAGTTGCAGCTGATGTCTGGCACAGATTTCTTCAACGATTAACATCTGATTCATATGCATTTTCATGAACTCTATAATTATGACAAGGAGGCAATTTATGTATGTCAAGATTACAAGAAAATAAAGCACGTTTATTTCTGCATCATCCACCACTTGTCTCCGTCCGCTCCATGGGGAAATCTGCAATTACTGCCAACAAAATGACTCCAAGACTTCACCTTTTTGTGATTTCTTCTTGGGTGCAGTCACATTAAAAATGTTGATGTCCTATTCAACAATTTAGAAGTGGTTGCTCACTCACTGCAATATTATGCAAAGAGACTCTCATAAACCAGACGACATCTCACATTTACATTTAGAAAAACAGCATCTTTAACACCACCACTTATAGCCAAGTATGCTTTCAAGAGCTCTATATAAGCGCTGCGGACTATAAAGATGAGTTTGCAACAGAAATAGCTTCTCTCTCTAAGTAGTGGTGGCCCATGCTGCACAGTGATGAGCTCTTATTTCTAAAGCTACAAAACACAGCAATGTTTGAAGTATTCAAAATATCATAGCAGGAGAGAAGTTGAAATTTGATTTAACACTACATTGAGTTTGTTCACATTCATTTTAGTCATTTAAAGGGAGAATATAGTGATTCTTTCAAATTATTTTGAGCACAGGAAGCTGCTTGAATCTGTAAATGCGTGATACTCACCAGCAGGTTTATACTCATTTGTATATTTAATCTATAAAGATCTTCATGCTACTTAATTGTACTATGGTTAAGAGGTGTATATTTCCAGTGATGAATGAAGAATTTGGATCCTTTACTTAATTAAGGAATACTTTGTAAAAAAAAAAATATATATATATATATATATTATATTATATATTATTATGAGCAAAATTCTAGTATTAGAAGTAAAGGCAGTCATTATGCAGCAGAATGGCCCTATCAGTGTTATATTATGATATACATTATTAGATTATAATGCAAACAACATGTTGATGTTGTGGAGCTGGTCTACTGTAGGTGGAGCTCATTTCAACTACTTTATATGGTAGTTTAATTCATAACACTGCATTTTAATGTATAAATAAATAATCATGTTCATTTAAAGTGTCAATGTGCGCAGTAATATAGCTGTCAGATAAATGTAATGGAATGAAATGTGCAATATTGCCTTTGAAATGGACTAGTAGAAGTATAGCATAAAATGGAAATACTCAAATACAGGTCGACTACCTCAAAAGTACAGGAGGTACAGTGTGCACTAAATTACATTATTGCATCTAGTATTTCCAGCATGGTATTTGCAGAGAGGCTGACTGACCTGTTGCTGGCCTGTCTGGCACCAGCTCCACCGGGCCTATTTGGCGCATCATGTAGGCTGTCTTCACCTCATGACAGCTGTCCGCATCGGCTGATCTACAGCCAGTCTCCGGCACAAAAACAAAATAAAACACCCAAATCACCCAAAGCAAGTCCACGTTTTGCAAGGCTGCACGGAACATCGCAACATGTCAGTGAGGAGATAGGAGAGTCTGGCTGGTTAATATGAATTCCCACGGTGCAGTGTTGACTGAAAACTTCATGTGCAGCCAGTAAGTTAGTGTGTGCGTGTGTCTGCTCAGCCTCAGCGCCTCCTCTCTCTCTCTCTGACTCTCTCACTCACTCCACCTCAATTACTTAATTGACATGTGCTTTCAAAAATACTTATATAAACACTATGTGGTTTGAAAATGTGTGTTTGCTATAGAGAAACTATCTTAATGTTAACAATAACTTGTTACAGTTAAGAAAATGACAATAAGAGCTTAAATGCCATAACAATCATAAGGAATAAAGGCAATTTACACCTAATGCAATAATAAGTTATGTGGTCATCAACCATCTGTTTATTTATTTATTGTTGTTGTTTTATTTACTGACTGTTACAGCTCTTTCACACACATAAAGTTTACAACAGCTGCTTCTGAAGATAAGCTCCATTAAACTTGACTGATGTCTTGTGAGTGAAGTGGACTCAGAGGAAAGTGCTGTTTGATAGTGGAACATGGGCGCCACATGCTGGTCACTGTGCGTCATAGCAGAGTCATAGAAAATAATCACAACCCTGAGGTCGTGGTATCGAATCCCGCTCGTATCATGATCTAACGCGTTAAGATTATGTAGAAATATGTATGACAGCAACAACAATAACATAGAAAACGTGAAGTAGGCCTCCTGAGCCAAACTAAGGACCTCATGTGATGATGAAGAAGACTTCTTGTCTGTATTAAAAGTTGTAGTTTTTTTTCCATAGGTAAACAAGAGCTTCACTTTAATGAATAAAAATTCAACCAACTACATTAAGCAGCGCTGAGAAAAGGAAACCAACATAATAATACCAGAGGAAATATGGCTTCATGTATGGGAAACCCAGTTTACTTCCACTAACTCCGTGTTTTGGAGAGATTTTTGCTGGAAAATGTGGCCTGTTTCTTTATTACCCCAAACCAGAAACCAAAATTTAGTGGTTCTCAGCATTTTGCTGGAGGGAAGTTTTGGCAGACCATGCACATATTTTTTGATTTTGTCCATACATATATGTTAAAGCTTCAGTAGGCAGAAGGTTTTTGGCATCATTGGGCAAAAATTCCATAATAACCAGTGTTGGAAATTAACTTTTTTGTCTACTTGCCACTGTAGACAACTTTTTTGAGTAAAGTTGTTGTAATAATTCAACTAAACAATAATAATATGAGGACGAGGATGACGGAGAAGAAGAAATCAAAACATAGAAGCATCCAAAACCACTTTATATTTTTTAATATAGTTACAACAACAACAATAATGATGATGGTAATAATTATAAAGTATTACATAAATAACTTCAGGCACAGAAAAGTGCAATAAAATGAAATGAAATAAAGTGCATAATAAAAAAACAAAATGAAGATGAGTGACAGTCGGAAACGAAGCAGCATGCAAAATGATGGTATTCTGGAAATTATAAGGTTTAGTATAATAGTATAGTATATAGTAATAGTATAATAATAATTTAAGTGATATATGTGCACACATACTAATCATAAGTCAAAGCAGCGCTAAATCTGGCTGAATTATAGAAGGCAGAAGTGTTAAAATTAAGAGCCGTTTGGGAGCCGAAAGAGCCAGCTCTTCTTGGTGAGCTGAGCCAAATGATCTGGCTCACTAAAAAAAGCCGTAATTCCCATCACTAGTTAATAGTAGCGATACATCCCATCTTTGCAAAACGACAACATCACACTTAGATGTAAAAAAACAACTGCCCCGTGTGAGGCTCGAACTCACGACCTTCAGATTATGAGACTGACGCGCTGCCTACTGCGCCAACGAGGCTACGAAACACACCATCAAAGGGATTAATCTTTAACATAAAAATAATATAATCATATGCCTGGTAGTGCAACTGTTTGGTAGTTTGCTTATCTAAAGGTCATACTCTGGTTCAATAGGGCAAAGATAGGTTTCGGTTTCGTTTTTCTTCGTGTAAAAGCTATGGTGTGTTCACAGTGAATCGTGAGGTTTCACTCCTATCTGTTTTCAAGAGACTATATTGCAGCTGAGAGTCAAAGAGACTGTCCACTGTTATTTTATTCTTTAGACAAAAGACGTATGTGGTTTAAAACCAACAGTCTTATGCTGCTAAATCACCCTAAACTCCCAGAGATATGGTGGGTGTAGGGTTACATAGTTCCTGTCTGTATCCATCCCATAGTGCAGGGGTCAGCTCTTTAGCCCCTCTGTGGATTTATAAAAATGGAAACGAATAACTGTTCTTTGTTTACATTTTCATTTTTATTTATCATTGTTGTAGGTCTATGTTACTACGGAGTATCAGGGTCACATTGAGGAAAAAAAATAAATCCGAGATTTCGAGAATAAAGTCAGAAGTTTAAGAGAAAAAAGTCGTTGTATTATGAGAATAAAGTCATAATATTATAAAGTATGATGTAAATATTATGTAAATGATAAATAAATATTATTTTATTTTTTTCTCGTAAAGTTATGACTTTATTCTCGTAAAGTTATGACCTTATACTGGTAATATTAAGACTTTTTTCTCGTAAAGTTATGACCTTATTCTCTTAATATTACGACTTCTTTCTCGTAAATGTATGACTTTATTCCCGTAATATTACAACTTTATTCTCGTAAAGTTATGACCTTATTCTCTTAATATTACGACTTTTTTCTCGTAAATTTATGACTTTATTCTCGTAATATTACAACTTTTTTTCTCGTAAAGTTATGACCTTATTCTCGTAATATTACATCTTTTTTTCTCATAAAGTTATGACTTTCTCAGATGTTTTTTTCCCTCAATGTGGCCCTAATACTCCGTAGTACATTGTCTCTTTGGCCCTCACTGAATTAGACTTATATACTATATACTTAGACTATAAACTGAGTTACCTTCATCACAATGCTCAAATGTTTTGCGGCTCCAGACACATTTTAAAAAATAAATTGCCTAAAATGGCTCTTTTGATAGTAAAGGTTGCTGAACCCTGACCTAGGTAACATGAAACAACCAAGTAAAAACAGTTCACATGAGCATTAAGGTGGCAGATCAATAGAGTTATTGATGGTTATTGTTTAGGACTTATGTGTGCCAATCAGTACGCAGATTGTTGGTCTTTGACACCATACTGTTATGTTTCGTATGCTACCTTTAAATCTGTTCTTTGTTTTTCCCCACGGTCCCTGAACGCACCGTGATGCTCGCTGCTGCGGCCCCTTTAACTCAGATCTCCCGCGTCCAACAGTTAAAGCGGAAATAGAAAGCCTTTCTTTCCTCTATTTAAGCGCGCCAACAAAGACTGTCACAGGACGCATATCTCTACCTCGTTCATTGGACACCAGACCACCCGTTTTGTCTCTCCCATCGTCTCTACTATCTAAAATGCCAGAGGAAACGTCCACCGCGTCGAGCTCTGCGAGGTAAGACACTTGTATTTCCTCCTCACAGCCAGCTAGCCTTTAGCTTCATAACACAGCTAACAGTGACGACCTTGTGTGGTTAGTAGCGTTACTGCTTAGATGACAACTACATTATGTATACCTCCAGTCAATGGCAGTGACTAATGAAGCTAAAGGGATGTTTAACTGGACCTGGTGGTGGCTGCAAACGCTGCTAACAACATCACTATCTCTATCTAGCAGACGGTGCTAACAACAACAAAGCGCAGCTAACACACACGTAGCTTAACAGATGTGAGTTCATTGGGTCAGGTTGTATTTGCATTGACTTGACCTCAAGTTTGAACTCTTCCTCTTTCAGTATGGAGGAGAAGCCGTGCTCCTCCTCCTCATCAGCTGCTGCAGCTGCAGACAGGTGAGTAACAATGACACAGAAACTAATCTGTTCACACATTAGTATTCAATATTGACCTGTTTTATATATATATACACCCCTGCAGCTCGGTTGACGTCGCAGAGGAGGCAAAGAAGCTGATTGGTACAGGAAACAGGCATCTGGTGATGGGAGATGTTGTTTCTGCTGTCAGTGTCTTCCAAGACGCCTGCAGCATGCTGTGAGTATAACCAAGATAATATTAACACTTGGTAGTAGTGATTTAGTTTTTTTATTTTAAACAATATTTGTATTGAATTTTACATATATACACACACAGACAGACTAACAATATTAATAATTAAATTATACAATGAAATGTTTAGTCAGAATTACAAAGAAAGAAGGAAAGACATGACATTTCAGGTATTTCACTTATCTAACAAAGGAAACAAATAAAAGATAAGAAAAAATAAATACCTCAAAGAAGAACCAAAAAAAAACAAAACACAACAGTACTCAGCAACACACAGCAGTTTCAATTTGACTGTGCCCCTTGATGTCCAAGAAAACTCCAACAACGGTTTCCAAACATTTTAAAATTCTGCTGCTTTGTCTCTGGTTATGTATGTCAGTCTCTCCAGTACATTAACACTTAATACTAGTGATTTTTATTTATTTATTTATTTTTTTAAATGACCGATTTGTTATAATCTATAGTATTTGCTCATTATGTTTTCTGCCATGGTGTTCTGTGTATGAGAAATGGAAAGTGAAACTTTATTTGCAACTTTTTTTTTGTCTGAAATGCATAATGCCCTTAGTTTAAGTCATGTTTCAGCTTTTAATTGTATTCCAGTAGTGTGATTTATTACATTACAGTAAGCTTTACCTTGATCACCACCCTTCCCCAACAAAACTTACTCCACTCAACACTTGTGTTTATCTGCCAGGGCTGCAAAGTACGGGGACACTGCAGATGAGTGTGGTGAGGCCTTCTTCCTCTGTGGGAAGTCCCTACTGGAGCTTGCCAGGTTGGTTAACTTAATTGCTCACCCTTTAACCTTGTTTATACTGTATGTTAGGTGGTGTTACTAAACAATTGATGCAAAGTGATTGATGTTGCATCACTTTGATAATGCTTTTTTTTTATTATTTATTTTATTTTGGTATGATGCAAGCCCAGAAATCAGTGTAGTTCTAGCATTGATTGTGCAAAGGCAAAGTGCTGACTGTACAACTGATAAATAGGGTTCAATTGATGACAATTTTTCTGGACTTGACCTTCTTTTCATTATTTTTTTATTTTTTTTTTATTTATTTTTTTTTTTGTGTTTTGGCTAGGATGGAAAGCAGTGTCCTTGGTAATGCCCTGGAGGGAGTCCCAGAAGAATCTGAGGAAGACGAGCAGCCCAACGGCTCAAATATTGAGAGTGCCAACAATCTTGATGGTCAGTGAATTATCATAAAGGTGGATTATCATAAAGGGTTGCCTGATTAAGGGAATGGGATTTGAAGTTATTTCAAGTGGATATCATCAGATTTTTGGTTTTGTCTGTCTGTGTCATAATGGTGTGTTTCTGATTCCCCACAAGGCAAATTTTAATTAGTGGTTCTATTTTGATATGTTACGGCAGTTTGTGTGTATATTGCAAATTGTCTTGATGGTTTTCAGGTATCTTCTTGCATGTCCATGAATCCCAGTACTAGTTAAACGATTGACTTTGATTTTTAGCATGGCACTTGTACATGTGTAATTCATGTTACTGTAGTTACATGTCAGCTGATTAACAAGTGTTTGGTGCATGTAAGAAGCCGAGCATAATTTATAAAAGCAGCATGAAAATGGAAATTGCCTCATGCTCTTCTCAGTGAGTTGTGAGCTTTCTGGCAAGTCTTCGTCATAGATGAACTGGTATTTATCTAATGTGAACCTATTTTTCACACACCACTGTGGTGCAGAAAAAACTAGAGATGAGCTACGAAGGCAGGTGTATGATGCAATGGCGGAGAAGGAAAAGACTGAGGCGGTTGACACCAAGCTGGAGTCTGAGGATGGAAAGGGCAACACTGAGGTGAAAAAGGAAAATGGTGTCAAGTCCCCAGGCAAACATTTGAATGGATCAGGGGAGCCCTCAAGTTCCCTTCAAAGTGGTAAAGCAACAAGTTCAGTCCAGAAAGCTAAAGTGAATGGAGTTGAGAAGAGTCCAGTTGCTCCTGTGAACGGTGTGGGGGAAAGTCCTGCTGCATCTCCCGTGAAAGAAGCCACGATGGAGAAGGTAAAGGATTCAAAAGAGCAGAATGGCAAGAAGACTGCCGTCAAGCCAGAGGCTGAACAGGACGATGAGGAACCAGAGGGCAGTAGATCTTTGGATATAGAGCACTGTTTGTGTTGAACGGTGGAGCATCGTCTGGGTGTTTCTTGATATAAAACGCACCACATTAAGAGGTGTTAAAGGTGAAGGGAAGTGTTTACGGCACTTTAGGGGAAACATTGTTTATTTTTTTTGGAACACATCTGCCTTCTTTTTCCACTTCAGTCACAGCCTAGAAAAAATGATTATCTAGCCGATTGTAATTATCCTCCTGTTGCCTCCACAGAGGATGACAACGACGACGATGATGATGATGACGACGACGATGAGGATGGAGAGAAAAATGGACAGGATAAGGTGAGGTCCCATACATAAAGTCTCTTTGACATGGATTAGGAATATTTTGATTTTGATGTATGCCTTCCTCCTCTTTTTCAGGAAGAGGATGAAGTTGGGAATTTGCAGTTGGCGTGGGAGATGCTAGAGGTGGCTAAAGTCATCTACAAAAGGTAAGGGCAACATTGCAAGCTGAAGCTAATGGTAGTGTAAGAACAAGGGCACAACATTTCAGGCAGGTCACTTCATACAAATTTAAACCTTAAAGTCCTAAGGAGGGCCCTGCTTGATGACGTGAGACAATGTGTAGTCAAATTTTCTGTTTCATCCCCTCAGAAAGGAAGGCAAAGAAGACCAGCTGATGGCAGCCCAGGCATATCTGAAACTCGGAGAAGTCAGTGCTGAATCAGGTATGTTTTCATGCAGCATTTCCAGGATGGACTTGTCACTTTCACTTTGTGGCCCACTTTTCTCCTCCCCTCAAATACCATCTTCTAAATTAAACTCTTGCCTTATTCTGCCATGGCTTCTTGTGGAATGGTAATTGTTGGTACTTATGTATGGGACCATCAATGTTTTGCAGTTTGTTTATTTTTTCCATTAAGTAATAGGAGTAGGATGCAATATTTGTGTGTAGGGGCTGAAAACGGTTCCATACAATTTAACACACAAGTAAAGCATGCACATTAGTGTTGCAAACGTTGATCAGTTATCACTGACCATATTTAAATATTGCTTTCATTCACCACTAGAGTGGCAACTAGTACCACTGCAAGCTAAATCTGAGTCGCATGTGCTCCCTTCCCCAGGTAACTATCCCCAGGCGCTAGAGGACTTCCAGGAGTGTCTTTCCCTGCAGCTGAAGCACTTGCCACCCCACAGTCGTCTGCTGGCTGAGACCCACTACCATGTTGCCACTACACTGTGCTACATGGACCAGTACAGCCAGGCCATCCAGCACTACAACAGCTCCATAAAAGTCATCGAGGCCCGTCTGGGTAAGAGTACACTGAGTTTTCTTTCTCTGGAGACGCAGCATGTTCAGAGCTGTTGCCATGTTGTGCACTTACCCTTTTTTATCCTGAGTGCTGTCTCATTTTTTTAATAAGGTGACGGACAGATTGTAGGAAATCTATCCTCTGTATAAAAGAAATACTACAGCGTTTTCAAAAAAGGTTGACCCTCAAATTATGGCAGCGGAGGGTTTGCTAATCGGTCGTTGTCTGTGTGTAGCCATGTTGCAGGAGGCGATAGACGCAGCAGATGGAGCTACAGAAGAGAAGAATGAGATGGACGAACTGAAGCAGCTTCTGCCAGACATCAGGGAAAAGGTTGAGGATGCCAAGGAAAGCCAGAGAACAGGCAGCGCTGCCTCTCAGGCCATCCAGCAGACACTAGTGAGTACACACAAGAGATGTACATGGTGATGAAGGGTGAAAATCATCCAGGGTTGGAACTATTCACTTGTGCATTTTTGTATAGCTTGGTCAAGTTTCCAGTGTAAAAAATCCACCTGGAGGTTATTGGAGCGCAGTATAGATGCAATCAAAACAGCTTCAGCTCCTGGGTAACTGACTTACCTCTTGCAGGGCGGAGCCTCAACCTCATCAGCATTCCTATGTGAAAATGGCGGCCCTTCATCGTCTTCAGCATTTGCAACAGCCAGCCAGGTAAAGACATTGTGTTAGTAGTGCGCTAACTCTTGTGTGTCCTGCTTACTGTGTAACACGAGTGACTGCCCTACAAAACCTCTCTAAGCAAAACAAACCATTTTGATTTCAGATCCCAGTTAAATCGTCTAACAGTGCCTCGTCTTCCAAAGCCGTCTCCAACATCTCCCACCTCGTCAGGAAAAAGGTGAGGCCCCACTGATCTCTCGCCAGTTTCCGCCAATTGTGTTTCTTCTCCTCTTGATTGCTGCCAATTTCACACCAGTCATGATCAGAGGCCAGTCAAAATGTCATGATTTTTGCAGTCAATTCTGCCCTTTTTTGAAACGCAACCATTTAATAATTAAGGGATTCAAAAAACCCTGAGAGTTGACTCCATGCTGGCTGTATAATCATCTGTATGTTGAAACTGGCCATACACTGCTCACTTTATGTTGCAAGGTCCATATGCTTGCCTGCTTTGGTTGTAGGGATGTTGTGCTTTCTGCTAATGTCAATCTTTAGCTTGTGCGTGGTGGCGTTTGTGGGGAGTGACTTGTGTTGGTTACCATACTGTAGTTGTGGCATGTGTGTAGGTGGTTGCATTGTGGCTCTGCTTAATGCTGTAAATTTAGCTTTGATTTGTGTGCATGATACTCAAAATTGTGTGACCTTGACATATCCACATTTGGTTTCAGTTTCCCTCATTAATGTCAAACTTGTTTTGTGTTTTTTGAAAGGTTTTTTTTGCATTGAGTAGTTGTGCAAAGAAGCGTTGAGTCTTCTCTTCCCCTCTCCCCTTTGACCGGTTTTATGTTTCTGCACAGAGGAAACCAGAGGACGAGAGCCCAGTAAAGGACACTGATGCTAAACAAGCGAAACAGGAAGCCACAGTTAATGGCGCTGACTCTAGTGCCAGCAATGGAGTCCAGGAGGGAAAATCACAGGAGGCGAGTGATAGGCTCATGTCTTATGTACTGAGTTTCTAGGAGAGCACTTCAGAAAGAAGCTTGTGCTGTGACAATGCTAACCTGCTTAGATGGAAGAGAAAGCCCGACATACAGTAGTTGCTACTTGCATATGGTTTCTGGTGGAGTTCCAGTCCTGTCTTAATTTGGGTTCTGGTTGTTTTTCAGCAAATGAGTCATCTGAAAAAGCTGACATGTTGCAGTCCGCATTTACCTCTTAAAGCCTGATCATAACTACATAAATGCCTACAAGGACGTTGGGAGGGAGTCCTCTATGATTTGGTGCTATAAACCTGATGAAATTGATGCACTGGTTAATAATATTGTTCATTCACAGAGCACGTGTAACTAGTGTGCAGCATTGGCTGTTTCTGTGGTTGAATTGTCATAAATGCAGACGATGGGCTTCAAACTGTGTTTTCATTACTTAAAATTCACATCTCTGTGAAATGTCTGTTTCAAAAAGAGAAGAAATGACAGTTTGTAACTGAAAGTGTTTAAGTTCTATTGGTACATAAAACTGCAGTGTTGAGAGCTCTTTACAAGACCACCAGTATTCATTTTCTCTGAGATGGACAGGCAGCGCACTGAGTCCTTCATGTTTGTGTGGTTGTGATTAATATATATATTTTTTCTTTCTTTGTTTCCTGTAGTCTGCCACCCAGTCGTCTTCTGTCGGGTCTTCGGCGTGACCGTCCTCGGCTCTTCCCTGATCTTCGAAAACCAGCACAGCATGCCTGTCCAGCCCCCTTCAACACTTTTGTTTCTGTAAATAAGATCCATTTTCATAGATTTGTCTGTCCAGTTTTGTAAACTTGTAGTAAATAAGAATAAAAAATTTGCAAATGTAAATTTGTATCAGTGTTTTTTTTTTTTTTTGTTTTTTTTATGATTTTACGGGACTTGAAACTTCACACAATCATGACGAGGATTAAAAGCTAGATGCTGACTGACGTTTTTCCCATTTAGAAGAAATGAAACATGCTCTCATAATTGGATGGCCACACTGGTGTCTTTTAAACACTTATCACACAAGCCAATACCTTTGAGTTAGGACAGGGTTTTGCCACCATTATAACTTGTTATATTGAAGGGTTTCATTTTATAAATGACAAACTTATCTTTGTTATGAATGATCAACATAAAAACGGATGCTATAAACCTGCAATAATTAGTCCTACATATTGCATGTGACATTTTTCTTTGGTTTTCTCAGTATCCTAGACAGTCTGGGTTTTAGGACTGTTGGTTGAACAACCCATTTGAAAACACTGTAAGCTCTGGGAACTTGTGATGAGCATTTCTCACCATTCCTACATTTTCATAGTCAAAGCGATTTTTGAGAATCAGATTTTTATCATTTAATAGTTGCAGCTAAAAAAAAAAAATGTACGTTAACAAACTTAAGATGCTTCTATCAAAATGTACAGTTTAATTTTAAAATGTGCTGCTACATATTAAGACCTTCCACAACAGTTCATATGTTGCATCCTGATTGTAGAGATGTTTTCTGCATGGCATTGTTGTCCTTTTCAACTCTGACTGGCCTCTGTGGGAGGAGGGTCCTGGTGATCAGTGAAGGACAAAGAGGAGGAGGAGAGTTCATCCACTACTGTGGGCTGTGGAGCTGAAACTAGCAGAGCTGCATTTCCGTGGACAGTCGCAGGATGTGAGGAGGCCGCCTGTATCGAGACACAAGGTATAAAAACTGCACCACATTCAAGCATGTCTATAAGAAGGGCTACACAAGTGGATTAAGGTTAGACCTGGTGATATTAAGTTTGAGCCTTGTGTGTAACAGTAATGGTAATTTCATTGCAACAATTACTCTCAGAATTGGATTTCTTTCTGTAATTAAATATAAATATTTTTTTTCATCCTACCACAGCTGGATATTTGTAGTGACTGGTGCTGGTCGGTTCTGGCTTTGCCAGAGTCTGAACATCTCCGTCTCTTCCGTTGACCAAACGTACACACAGCTGCATGTTGCCCACCTTTTTAAATTGACAGAAATTCACAAACATTCAGGTGTGTAATTTACTACCTTGTTCCATCTCTACCAAAAAGGTACATCAGCCTGAAACCTCAACATAGAATTCTTCCTAAATAGTATATTTCCTAATAGTATAATATCTGATAGGTAACTAATAATGAACGGTACTGTGTATGTGGTATTTGCTCCAAATCCATGTTGTCTTTATACCTGGGGCACTGAGTTGAGCTGGGCAAAGCTTAAGGAGGGTCTGATAGGCAGACTGCGCACTGGCACCCTCCAGTGGCCACTACGGAGCTGGTGGTGGAGAGAAAATAATAAAATGTTATGACATTTACTATAAACCAGGGTATTCTGTAATGGGGCAATGAGACATATGGTTAAAATGCAAAAAAAAGCAGATGGCGATTTACAGGCTTGCATGATAATCTTTCACAGATTAAAGATAAACTCTGCCAGATGGTGCAATCAATGTATTTATTAACTCTGCAGGTGCAGACACCACTGTTTTTTATTAATAAACATCAATAGCATGATATTAACTGAGCTACATCATTCTACAACTGCCAGGCCTCACTGAGTGTCTTCCCCCTTTACTGTATATCTGTACTGTCAACAGATAAAAACACTGAGGCATTACAATGGCATCACAAATTCCAATTAGTATAGAATAAATTTCCACACTTCTTTGAGCAGTATACAGCATGCAGCTACCTGGTTGTATTGGTCGAAGAGTTCCATTCGTGTCCAGCCGCAGGACGCCAGTTTGAAGACGTCCTGGCTGTGAACATCCAGATCTCTGGCTGCCTGCAGCTCCACCACTAGAGAGAGGGAGGGTGAAGGTTGGATCCTGGAGGGGGTGAAGGGTTCATGTACATTTTTAGATTTTCTTTTGTGATAATGAGGGTGGCTTGATTCCCTCTTCTCAGGAAAAGAAACTTCACTTGAATGTTTCTACCACTTGAAATTAGGGCTGTGTATTGGCAAGAATCTGGCGATATGATACGCATCATGATACAGGGGTAACAATTCAATATATTGCGATAATTAAGACGATATATTAAGATTTTTTTTAAATCTAATTTTAAGAAACCTGCCATAGTATAAAGAACACCGCCATATGCATAAAATCTGCATTCATCACATTCCCTGTAACATCCAACATTATAGCACTACTTTGAGAGGGCACATACACTGAGAGGGAGCATCACTTTGCAAATGAAATAAAGCATTGGCTGAGTTAATCTTTGCATGTAAACTATTAATTAAAAATCAATACAGGGTTTTTGAGAATCGATACAGTATCACAAAACACAATATTGCGATATTTACAATATTTTCTTACGCCCCTACTTGAAATAATGACTATATATACTTTATATGAGCCAGGTGTTGAGCTCAGGCCACATACCTACCCCTTCGCAGAAGGCATGCATGAGAGTTTGGGTGGTGTTTTCTCATTTTTGGTTACCTACATGGGATAGCTATAATGAAGAGCAGACTTTTTTTAACCTTTTCTCTATTATTTACCAAGTTCTGAAGTCATGTCATCCAATCACTCTCACTGCTGTATATTATTCTAATAATAATAAGCAACTCTTGTTCTCTAGGTGTTGCTCCTACCTGGGTACGGGCTGTTTGACAGACAGGAGGGCATAGTTTCCAGGGTTAAGGCCGTGGGTGTACGACAGGGACGCTCCTGGCATGCACTGTACAGGGGGAAGGGCAGTCGGCGGTCCGACCTCCTGACCTTCTGAGTAAAGAGCCACCACCAGTCGCAGCGCCCTTTGAGAGACATCCACTCCCAGCACCAGGTCGTAGAAAACCACGAAACCAGCTCTGAACACAGAGGACTCAATTTAATTTTGGGCTAAAACATTGACAGACCAGTAGATGGTTTAATGTGATATACAGATACTTTATTTATTACTTAAATGTGCTATTTGAATATACAAATCACTGCATGATGTGAGCTCAGTGTCTCAAATTCAACTGACGCAGGGTCGTAGGGGGCCGGACCCAGAGAGTCCAGGGAGTCCAACATGGATCTTCCCGGTGGAGAGGAGAAGGATCTGGACTGGAGCTGAGGGACACATAGAGGAACAGTATCTGAATCAATGTCACAGACAAAACACTGTCAAATATACTTGGAGTTGAAAACCAGAAGAGTTGCCCTGTTCTGTTGTGTTCTTTTGGTAAATGTTTTTGACTACAATTGTAAAACAAGTACCAGTGAAAGAGGTGCATGAATGTGAGTGTTGGGTTGGAGTGGGAGTGGAGTTGGCGGAGGAGGAAGAGGAAGAGGAGGAGGAGGCTGTCTCCTGGGCCTGGGAGCTTCTTTGCTTCTCTGCATCTCTGCCTGTAAACTGGAAATCTGCATGAGGTTTTCCCTCTGAATCAGCTCAAGTTCAGTCCTCACTGCTGCTGGAGAACACACAAGCAACCACACACGATTTGCTGTCGGTACACCGTGTCAGCAGCACAACATACTGTAACATGTTATACAATAAATATGAATCACAATATTCCTAGATGATGAATTCAATTCCTATAGCTGCATGTATCTCAATGCAAGGTGGAAGGATTAGCTATTAAGAAGGTTGTATAAAGCTATAGGATCTGTGTTTCACTACTAATTTCTTAAATTACCTTTTGAATAACGTGCCCAAAATGAATAGAGTGTATCTCTGCAACTACATGGTCTATTTCAATAATCATGGTATCATGATAAAAATAAGACGTGTGATTTCTGCAGCGGTGTGAATATATGTAAATGAAGATGGAACATGGACTAATTGAAAGATTACACGTCCGCTTAACAAAACTGTACACTTTTAGAGTGCATATCCCTTTGGAATGATGCAGTTGCAGCCCAAAGCTTGAGCAATAACCATATCACAACACATCTGTACATTACCCGTGCACAGACTGATGCTAATAAAGTGAAGCAGAGCAAAGTTGGGGAGGTTTTAGTAGAGACAATCTTCAAATTGGCCATTTGGGTACCATCTGCACCATTTTAAATTTTCTCAGGTAACTGTAAAACTCTTAATTGAATTGTTACTATATGTATTAATTCCATCTAAATGCAACTGTTTTGGGCTTTGTTTTAAAATGAATCAATCAATCAGACCTCTGTAGCAGTGATTCTCAAAGTGGGGTTTGTAGCACTCTGTCAGGGGGTCCACAAAATAATTAGCTATAAGTGATAAAGTTGTGCTGTATCATTAAAAAGTCCATATCTTCAGATGGGAACCATTTGCAGCAATAAAACAGACATATTGTGTCCATTACTCCCATCCACATTAGCTTTGGGCCAATACAAACTCTGATAAGATTGTGACACACAGCATACGTTAATTATTTTTAAGTTGAAGCACTTACTAAAAGTCAGCTTTAGACTGGTAAATGGGTAATTATAAATATCTGGAGGACTATGCCAGTCTTGCTACTGTTCTTTTTCTGAAAGCTTTTAAGATCAATTACTTGAAATGTAGGATAATAAATGCTGTCAATTTGAGAATTTGAATGAAATCACCCCTCTGTTTAAAGGTATATAACATAGCAAATATCCCTGCTGGGGACTAATAAAGGATAATTTCATCTTATCTTAAAGGTATTAAAGGTAATAATTATAGTTAGAATACTTATAAATAATAATAATTATAGTTAGACAAATTTAGGAAAATTTAATTAGAGTATATGTATGGCTCAATAAGGAAGCTGGTTAATAGTTAATAATTGACTTATGGAGAAGGGGTGGGATTAAATAAATTTGTACTTCTTCTCACTCCTTTTCGAACATGTAAATCAAGGCATCAAGTGTTGACAAGTTATTTTTCTTACGCTTTTCATTGTCTGTAAATACTACTTGTTTCTGACTGTACACTTGTTGGTATGATCATTCTTTTTCTTTATTTCTTTATTTTTTTGTATTCTACATGTTCGAAATAAATTTTGAAATTAAATTTATCATGATTCAAATTGAATGTGTTTCTGTTTATCACTATGAAGCATGTCTGAGGTTATACTTCAGTTTAGGTTTCACAAATAAGGAAATACTTCATCTTTTGGCACATCAGCACCACATCATCATCAGTTCAGGACCTTGAAAAGATTGTGCAAGAAACTGCGTTGTCCTCTTACCCGTTTTGTTGGTTGCTGGTAATATTTTTTCCTAATATTACGACTTTTTTTCTCGTAAAGATATGACTTTATTCTTGTAATATTACGACTTTTTTTCTCCTGAATTTATGACTTTATTCTCTTAATATTACAACTTTTTTTCTCCTTAATTTATGACTTTATTCTCGTAATATTCCGACTTTTTTTCTCCTAAATTTATGACTTTATTCTCGTAATATTACGACTTTTTTCTCCTAAATTTATTACTTTATTCTCGTAATATTATGACTTTTATTTCTCCTAAATTTATTACTTTATTCTCGTAATATTACGACTTTTTTTTCTCCTAAATTTATGACTTTATTTTCGTAATATTACGACTTTTATTTCTCCTAAATTTATTACTTTATTCTCGTAATATTACGACTTTTATTTCTCCTAAATTTATTACTTTATTCTCGTAATATTACGACTTTTTTCCTTCTAAATTTATGACTTTATTTTCGTAATATTACGACTTTTATTTCTCCTAAATGTATTACTTTATTCTCGTAATATTACGACTTTTATCTAGGTTGAAAAGTTTTAGAATACAAATAGTTTCAATGGCATCTAAGAGTATAAATGGTAGTAAGCATTATGCTTAATCTGTGTTATGATAAAGAGGGGGTCCTCCTCCATAAGGGGTCCCTGGCCACTAAAAGTTTGACAACACCATAACCCAGTGGTGTTTGACCAGCTCCTGGTGAGTGCAGTAACATGATTCATCCACGACATAGAAAGTGTCGTCACATCTCAAATGCTCCAGAGACATTAGCCATTAGCAGCGTTGATATGCCCTTGAACACAAGTTTTGATAAAACATAAAACAGCAAAGGTAAGACATAATTTATGATTATGGCTGTACAAAGTGAAGTTCTCTTCTTCGGCTGCTAGTTCAGTGAGTTTTAGTCGTAGACTTATAACCGTAGGACTCTGTGGAGTCTCAGCTATGATGACAGTTTGAGCGGCTAGCTAGCATCAAGTAGCAACATCGCTAGCTAGCCCCGTTAGCTTGTTTTAGCTAGGTGCCCATTTAGTTGCTTGGTGTTGGACTTTTGTTTTGTTTAGCTAGGTAAAAGTTATCATGAGCTTTTAGTCAAGCTTCTTGCCCTCATGTGGGTATGCAGGATGAATAAGTTGCTACATGTTTTGCATTGGTGTTTGTTGATATTACGGAGCCCCCCTAGGAGAACATTTGTATTAACTCGTTCCCTCAAGTTAGTAACTCGTTCCCTGGAGTTAGGTAACTGTTTACTAACTGTTTACTAACGAGTTACTAACTTGAGGTGTTAATATATACTCATTCTTAGTCTTACTTATCTAAAATGTTCTCTTAGGGGTGTAAGGGGGCTCCATACTACAATGGAATATTAGGGTGACATTGAGGAAAAAAAGAAAATCTGAGATTTCGAGAAAAAAAATTGTAAAATTATGAGAATAAAGTCATAATTTTTACGTGTTATTTTAGAGGGGAAATAGAGCAGCGTGCCGCCTGTGTGAAAATGAGGAACGTGGAGCATCTTGTGAAGTTATACTTCAGTTCAGGTTTCTCAAATAAGGAAATACTTCAACTTTTGGCACATTATGACTTTTTTTTTCTCGTAAAGTTATGACTTTATTCTAGTAATATTACGACTTTTTTTCTTGGAAAATTACAACTTTATTCTCGTAATTTTCCAAGAAAAAAAGTTGTATATACTTTTTTCTCGTAAAGTTATGACTGTATTCTTGTAAAATTACGACTTTATTCTCGTAATTTTACGACTTTTTTCTCGTAAAGTTATGACTTTTTTCTCGTAATATCATGATTGAATATTATTTATTCTTTAAATCTCAAATTTTTTTTTTTCCTCAATGTGACCCTAATACTCCGTCGTACCGTTCTATATGCACTACTGCACACTATCATTTTAACAGAAGGGTAACACTATTTTACGTGGGAACAGACTTCAACAGAACACCGGTACCGGGGTGCTCAGGTTCAATGTCTGTAGACCTAAAATGTTGGGGGTTGGTTTTAATTAGTAATTTTAATGTAATGGAGTTTGGACTGTACTAGTTAATTCAGCTAACAGTCAGCTTTTCACAGAAATAAAAAAATAGCTTTTATTTGTGTCCAACCGTCATAGTTATGGTGTCGCTCCCTGCCCAGCTGCATCCTGAGGATCTCCTCCTCCAGTCTCTGGTTCTCCTGCTCCACAGCCAGCAGCTCCCAGCTCGGACCCTGCTGAGGAGGCTTCACCTCTGGACACGAGGACAACAATGATGTGGGCCAAAAGGTAATTTACTCTGTTTTATGCCACATATCTGGAGTGTGTACCGATAAGTTTTAAAATCATATATTGCCAATTCGGGTTTTGTGTTTTGCATTCAGCATACTATAACTAGGGTGACCAGGTGTCCCACTTTATGAGGGACTGCACAGCATTTTTACCCCTTGTCCTGTGTCCCACATATTGATACTATACTGTATGTCCCACAATTTGATTTTCAAAAGTCAAACCACTGCAGGACAGACACTTTTCTAAAATATGGCTTTTATCCAATGGCAATGAAGAAAGGCTGTCATCATGTGGGTGAAGTGCAGGTTAACCTGTCTTTCCTAAGCTACGGCCAACGGGGAAGAGTCACAAGCTATGCAGATTTAAGCAGAATATGATGGAAACTACCACAAAGAAAAGGAAATGCAGCTACAACAAAGACTGGGAAACTACTTATAACTATGTGAAGCCGGTGGAAGGTGATACTCAGTTTCTTTGCAAAATTAGTAATTTTTCAACCAGAGGGCAAAGCATAGAGATGTTACAAGGGGCAGAATGGAAATGTTTATTTTTTTAAAGTACATTATATCGAAATTAAAGACTTCCACTCAGGATTAGTAACGCGTCCTACACAAACATGCTTTTAGTCCCACATTTGGTTTGTTGGGATCTGGTCACCCTAGCTATTGGTGCCTTCAAATGAAACTCATGAGCTGGTGTTTACAACATGGGAAGTCGTGTACACAATATGCATGGCGTTCAAGTGGTTAAGTCGTGAAGAACACCGCTGCTGAGAAACGGCAATATTAATGTTACTTTGGCATCTAGAAGCTACAGCATTTTCCTCGGACCTATTACCAAGAAAAACGATATATGAGTAAAATCACAATATATTAACTTATTATGCACTGAAAAATGAACTTCCATGGGCTCCGCCATCTCTCACAACATCAACAAACACGTCACAAGTCGTGAACTTGGAGCTTTCAGAAACTTTCCCCTTACGAGGTTGTGAATACGACAAGAGGGGGGCGTTCATATGGACTCATCTCGTTAAACACGGTAAACACAACTCCATTTGAAGGCACCATATAACTGATCAGATGAAAAGAAATGTTGGACCAGAATCCAATAACCATGGACTCCAGTCAGTTTTTAGAGTGGAACAATCAAGCTGAGTAAACTTAATAAAGGCTCCACTGAGCACAGCTGTATTGACAGTGTTATACACTAACAAGCACTATACTGTATGTTTTCTGTTCATCATTGCTCTGAGTCTTACTCTTCTTTTTGGCCTCGCTGGCTGTCGCTGGTTGGTTTTTCTCCAGACTTTGGGCTTCTGCCTGCAGGTCAATCATTTGTGCCACAATGGCTGGATCAGAACCACCTGACTGCATGTACGCCTGCCACAGGGCTCTGCAACAAAGAGACCTGATTTACCCTCACACACCTAACCAGGCAGCTCAGTAGAACTAATTCATATTCATGTAGCCTAAATAACCTGATTTTCTTAGTGGCAACCAGACAAATAGGGAAAAAACCCCATTCCATCTTGTGTTTCCTTCCAATACAGCGTTTTTTTTTTAAATAAATGTCTCTTGAAGGATGTAGGTATACTTTATCTGTGTAGAGAGAGGGCCATCCGCACAAGAAAAGAGCTCAAAGCTGTCAGGATGCATCTTTTTATTCCTGCATGGATCTGGCTGAACGGTGGGTACGGAGACCTCTTGCAAACTAAAAAAACAACAAAAACAAGTAGATCATCTAAATTAGATCATATTGTGTATGGAAGGTTTCCCAGCCGTAATCCACCCTACAATATGAAATTAAATTTATTCTACCACAAACGTTTCAATGAGGAACTACCCGGGCATAAAGAAATACATCATTGATGCTCTGAGTCATCCTGCAGCAAGAAAAAAACATATTTTACTAAATATTCATCTTGGAGGCAGAGCACCAACAGAAGCAGTCATTTATTTTTGAATCCTCCATCCAACATGATTTACCCTAACAAATACACATCAAATAAACTCTTTGTTGTATCCGTGCCTGCTCTGGCAGCACAGTTAGTGGTTACAGACTGAAATGTTGCAGGTTGGATCTCTCTCTCTCTTTTGAACTCTCAGTCATGTATTGATAAGGACCTCTAAAAGCCTAACATATAAAACACAAACGTTAGTACACACTTACTGTGATGTACGAAGATGTTCAGCGAGTTGTTGCAGCGTCTCCTCGTTTCTCTCCTCCTGCTCTCTGAGCTCCATCAGCAGACTCTCCAGGTGAGTTGTGTTGCTCTGCTCGGACAGGACACTCACCTGATGGGCCAGCTCTGACACACACACACATTCACACTGCCTTAGAGCAATCTTCGACATCAACATTGAGGATGAAATTTTACACAAAGGCCGAAGAGGATGTTTGGTTCATAGGGTCTATTTATCCCTCACCATCTCTCTGCTGCTCCAGCTGCTGGTTGTGAGCATGTATCAGGGCCAGTTCGCGCTCGTGGACCGTCGCCATTTCCCTCATCTCCTCCAGTCTCTCACTATGACCCAGCTGACGCCCACTCGCCTAAATGACCATGTTTATAAATGAACAGATTCATGCACAGCGTTGGTTCTTAAACATGTCACACCCTGGAGCAACATTATTCATTTCTTTTTGTACTCTTCACACAGTGACCCATGCTGACACCACTGGCTGATGACTTGATCCATTTTACAGCATAGAAGAAACGTGCACACTTATAGCACCATGGCATACTGTTAAGTTCTCACCGAGTGCTATAAGATGAAAGGCTTAGACGAGGACAAAAAACTGACAGAAGACACATAGCCCACCTCAGTATCTGACGTCCTTTTTGTCCATTTTGGCTGATTTTCCTCAATGGACGTCCTCAACTTGTGAAACTGGAAGTCAAGAGAGATTTTTTTTAGTGTATTTCAAACACTTAAAATGTGTCATTGATAATAATTAGTTTAAAATACTCTTGTGTATATGTCTCTATAATATAATATCCTACTTCGTTTTTGAAGTTGCCCTTCCCATGTGTCATGACTGACAATGATATTCAAACATGAATTTTTAATCAAAGGCCATGAAAGCACCTTCTGTGTTCGGTAAAGTGACAGTTAAAATGAACGTGTACTCAAAATGTTGCCCTGCCACCTTCATCCCTGTTGGCGTTCTTATGAATTATCTTATGAATCTTAGGGAACATAATAATGCTCGCTGGGAATTAACTGTGGATAAATGATTGTTTTGTCATGGTGTTTTAGATGTTGATGTTGCTGTAGTGCAGGAGAGATGGAGACTGGTTGGCTGGTGCAGTGGTTCAGTTTTACCTCATGTGTGAGATGTTGCAGAGCAGCGCTCTCTGTCTGACTGGTTGCTGGCGTGTCCTCTGCTCTTGCCGACTTAGGTTTGGCATCAACGCTCCTCCACCTGGTGACGTTTCTTTGCTGACCTCTCAGCTACACACACAAAGACACACCCAGCGTTTTCCATCTGTTTCTTAATCGCAATGACAGAGGGTATGCCCCTTAAGTCAGTTTATTGGTTACACAATATATGCAATGCAAGACTGCAGCAGCAAATAATCTGTTTGAAATACAATTCCTAGTGCTTTTTTATTTTGTTAACTCTATTGCATAAACATTGTACTAATTTTTTTACCTTAAATTTTCACTGCATTTTTTGACCTAGCAACATACCAAGCGGGCCTCCCTACAACATCAACTCTCAACTTTATGGGAAGTTTGTGACTTTATGTTATTATAAATATATAATACAGTTTCATGCGCATCTCCTGCAAGAATATAATGATATTTAAATATATGTAGCAATGTTTTTAGGTAAATTAACTAATTTTGATCACATAAATTGCCTCTTTGGTTTCTTTGTTTCACCACCTGCTCACACCTTGCTTTCCCTCATTAGATCAGTATGACTCACTTACCTGAATGAGATCAGAGGTTCTTGTCTGTTTAGGGTCCACACATCCAGCTTTGTCTCTCATGAGAAGTTCAGAGCTTCGTCTTTGCACCCGAAGGTGTCCTACCTCGCTCCCAATGCAGAACAGTGCTTCGTGTTTCTCAAGCAGCCCAGCAGAGCGAAACACCATGTTACAGTCTCTGCAGATCAATTCCATCTCCATCTGGTGTCAGAGCTGGTGTTTATCAAGAACCAAAAAAAAAAGGTTTGCAGGAAGCTGAAATAAAGTTAGTTAAATATTAGATTAATCCTACCCAAAAGACTGTGGGGAAAAACACAAAGTAATAATATTAGGTCCCCCCCAAAAAGTCTTATTCTAAATTAAATCAAAGGATCGGTTCACTTAAAGGTTGTAAAACATGTTTGGTTTGTTCCTTAACTACGGAGTTACTGGCTTGTATGTTTGCTGGTAACTGTCACCATGCCACTCTGTTGTAAGGGTGTGGTGACCTTTCTCTAAACATACCACATTACCCCTGCCTCTTTGTTAAGTATCAGTGTCATTTCATATGAATGTGTCAAAAGTGCATTTTAACACGTTTTCCCACCAGAATGAAGTGACATTACCAGTGGCACTGGGGATTTTCTGTCTGAAGGATTTTTCTGCACTTTCCACTCCAGCTACATTAAGCTAACACTGCCCATATGTTTTCTTCTACCCATTTGTATATTCATAACGTGCCTTTTTCAAAATTCTCAGACTGCCTGATGTTTTCTCACTCTCGACTGAGCACTCTGAGAGGCTGACTGCAGCTGTTCAGAGGACGTCTGGCTCCAAAGCATCAACTGTAAAAGACCCTAGACCTCGGTGAGTACACTCTGATTTCAGCAGTAAAACAAACTGAAGTGGTATATAACAATTCTATGTAAATCAAAATGGGTATCTCTTTCTACCAAGGTTATGCAAGTTTTGAATTTTCAATAAGTTTTTATTTTATTTTAGTTTTGACTTTTCAGTTTCATTCTAGTTTAGTTTTAGTTGGTTTTCACAGTGCGCTTCCTTGTTTTAGTTTCAGTTTTTCAGAAAGGTTTAGTTTTTGTTAGGGCCAGCTATAATGTCTCAGAAGTATGTAGCTATATACAAACAAAATACACAAAGAACTGTGTAGGAATGGACATAATGCTTTATCTTCGCTCCACTTTAGTGACACAGTTGTCATAACTCCGTCTCCTGGATTGTCAAGTCTGTTCAATTTCTGTGGTTCAATGTCCCGAGAGTTGATGGAAATTGTGATATATTAATTATAGGTAAAAAAGAAACTGAATTGAATTTATGTTGATTTTTATTTTATTTTTATTAGTTTTTTACCAGGCAATATAGTTTCACTTTAGTTGTACTTTGTTCTTAAAGAATATAGCTTTTATTTAGTTTCAGTTTAGTAAAAATATTTTTCACTGCTTAATTTCATTTTCTTTTCAGTTTTAATTTACTATAATAAATCTGGTTTCTACCAGGCAAACTCAACTCCATTTTAAATGTTGTACTACCTACTATATTCAGAACCAAACACAATTGAACTGGGTTGAACACAAATACACACTTCATACACCAAGTTTCTCTGAATATATCTGAGAAAGTGGAGAGTTTAACTGAGAAAAAAAAACATTAAACCATCAATTTGCACCTTCAAAACTTAAATTTCTTGTACATTTTCAATTCTCTCCCTTATACTCCATTGAGTATGAATGAGTGTGAATAGTGCCCCCTGCTGACAGCTGTGTGAATAATCAGCTTTACTGTTACACTGAAGGCTGTGGCAACTTCATCACTGCAATAGCAACAGATATTTGTCTCCAGTTGTCTTTATTAAATACTCTGTATGCAGTGTAACATAAACCATAGAGATGTGCTTGATTTTAATCTAATTATTGAGTCAGGATAGAGGAGGTCTGACCAGTGAAAGTGCAGAAAGCAAGCGCTCTAACCTGTGCCAACCAATCCATTTGTCTTGGTAGGATTGTGGGTAAAGTTTAGAAGCGAAGTAGTGTCTTTAGGTATGTTTGTTTTTGTGAGCTCATGTATGGGCAACAGAGAAGTGGATGTTGTTGCAGGAGTGGTGTTTGAGAAGTTTTTATGGATATTTTGATTGTTTTTTGCAGCTGAAATCTCTTGCAATCCTTTATAACGGTTTAACTGCTGTATGTTTCATACTCAAAAAGATAGATTTTGGTTAAGGCTATCACTTAAAGGAGTATCCAGTCTCTTAGAATTAGCGCTGTAAACTCATCCATTCAGGATGGAACGATTTTATGCACCACAATTGGAGAGTCTTTCCCCTTTTATCTTTAACAACGCTAATACTCTCACTGTCCTTTCAATCTCCCCTTTAAATCCAAGGCTTCCTGTATTAACTAACTCTCAGTGCTGCATTTAACGGCCTCTGTCAGGCTGCTCTGAAGCAACAACAGCCTCCATATTACTGAGACAGACTGCTGCTGCTGAGAGCTGAAATATTCAACATCCATCCACACCTCTGACAGAGAGAGAGAGAGTGAGAGAGATAGTTGAGGACTTGAACTCCTTTCTCTCTCCCACATCTCTTCTCCTGCTCTGCAACTCACACTCACACACATGCCAGTCTGTTGCTAAGCAACTGTAAAATAAAGCGGTAGGCTCTGAAGTCAGAGAGAGAGAGAGAGAGAGAGAGAGAGAGACTGAGAGGAGAGAAAGAGAGTTCACAAGTACCGCAATCCACTACTGTTTGTTTGGCTCTGTACATGATCCCACCACAGCTCTCAGTATACCATCTGTGGATCTGCGAGGACTTCTGGTTCTCCATCAGCCGACCAATCAGCGTCGGCTGTGGAAGGCCAGGGAGGCTGAGGGGGGAGGCGGGCCCAGCGGTTCCCTAGGTTACCTGTGTGATGGACGTCCAGCCTCCTGCAGCGGAGCGCGCGGCAGTGTATCAGTGATGCTCCTGCTTCCCCCCGGAGACTGTGGAGAAATCTGGAAGAGACGGAGAGAAAACACACAAGAGCAAGAGGAATGCTAATTATTTAAAGTCCTTCGCGGTCCTTCCTCCTGCATCTCTCTTTACTGGAAAGATGAAAACCGGAGAGCTGGAAGAAGCCGGCTAAAAGGGAGAGGAAAGGATTCCTGAAGAAAGGGGGATTTGTTGGTAAGAGAAGCCCACTTTTCTCTGTCTGTCTCGACTTCACCAGTCACCTGTCCTTTGCCAGCACTGTGAATTATGGGATAGCAGGTATAAACGGGGTTTTTCTTTGGGCTGTATGTTATATATGTGTGTGTGTGGGTGAGACAAGAGAGAAAAGACAGATTCTCTGCATGCTGCGTGGCTGTAGAGGAGGTTACTGTACATTACATTGGGATGCCTGTTTTACAGTATGCTTTAGCTGAGTCAAGAGCTGCTGGTCTATATGAGCATATAGGAGCCAGTGATTAAGATGACACCATACATATGAGCTGTGTCAGTCATTTTGGGGCTACAGTTACAGCTGAGGCCAGGATTTCTAGGCTTGCCTACTGTATCTGCATAGGAGGAGGAGTATTAATTACATAACGCTCCATCTATACTCCTGTAATAGGGCTGTGCAGCATTACGCTGTCCCACTAGTCCAGAAAAGCTTCACTGCTACAGGCATGTTTTCTACTGTTAACCTAGAAAGACATAGAGGCAGCTTCTAGTGAGATAGTCTGGAGGAATCCATCTATCTGTGTGTGTGTATATGTCCTGGAATTAGAGGATTTACAGTGGTTTATTGGTGTGGACAGATGTGTGAGTTAACAAGTGGGATGCAGGTGAAAAACTCCTTTGATACACCATGTCTGTGTTACAGTTTGGAAAGAGCATAAAAAGAGATAATGAGACTCAAGTCTGTAAGTGCAGTGGTAGTCGTGCCAGCCCCTTCGTGCCACCAGGATTCCCTAAAACCTCCATTAGTCACCTCGGGTCAGGCGACAGCCGGCGCCTTCGTGCCCTCTGGACTCAGCTGTGCACAGTCAGGGGACTTGGCTTTCTGCTCGGCTGCTCGACCACCTGAGGACGCCTCAAACACTTTTAGGCTGCTTTAAATCAGGTGTGAAAAGTTTCGTCTGCATGAAGTCTTTTTTTTTTTTTTTCCTGCTGTAGTGTTTCGTGAAATTGACCCAATATAAAAAAAAAAATAGATTCTGTGACGTAGAGAGGTTTCGACAGCTGAGGTACCCTGTAGGGAACAAATTATTAGGCTCTTGAATTGAGACCAGATGGAAAGTTACAGATGTGTTTTTTGTACTTTTGTGAATGCAGAAATGCAGCAAAATAAAATCATTTTCTATCTCATAAATAGTAATACAGATTTAGGAAGGCACTAATCCAAAATACAATTAGTTTTGAATTATTCTTGCACCTCTTGATTATCAGTATACATACTGTAGATGCATACACTTAACACGGGCACGTAGAGCTGAGAGGATTAGTTGATCATTCCATCAACAGAAAATGATTGGGCAACTACTTTGATGATCAAATAGTAGTTTAAGGCATTTTTCAAGTCAAAATGCTAAATATTCACTTGTTCAATCTTCTTAAATGTGAGGAATTGGTGCCTTTCTTTGTCATATTTGATAGTGAACTGAATATTTTTGGGTTTTAGACTGTTGATCGGATAAAACAAGCAATTTAAATCTGTCACACTGTCACAAGACTTGTTGGTTGCAGCACTACAGACATTCAACCTTTCATCATCCATTTAAAAGATCTTTGCTCTGGTTTGGGTCCTTTGTATTAATGTCGACAGTCTCTCTAAATACTAAATTATATATTACACAAACAAAAACAACTTTAACAAGTCATGCAGTCATTTTTGTGTAGCATGTAGTTTACCCATTTAATCGATTCTGCTCATAGTTTTAACGCATAATCAAACCAGTTTCAACAACTACTAATTTCTATAAAAACATAGTGACCCACAACAAAAACTAAAGCTAGAGTTAGAAGTCATTTTTGCACTGCACTGTCTTTGGTGAGATATGTTAAACAGGTTGGTTCTGATATTGTTTAGATTAAATTTGACTGTTTTTTAACACAAAAACTAAACAAATGACAATATAAAGAATTTAGTATACATCCACCAAAAGTACCTGGCAGCGTAGAGAAGGCTTTGAAATAACATTTAAACCATAATGTAGGGAAGAACACTTTACATAGAATATTAAAGAACAATTAAATAATTAAATAAAATGTGAGAAAGTTCTTTTTTGAACCAGTTTAGTTTGTGAATAGTCAAAAAGGTCTGAGGGTAATTTGAAAATCCTGGATAGGAGGCCCTGACCTCCCTAAAACCTAAACTACTTTTAATCAATTGAGTTAAAAGGTGCTGAGCAATAATATAGCAGCAAACAACTATTTGCTATGTAAAGATAGAGAGGAGTAATGTCTACCTGAGCAGAGAATGAAGTCACTCTCTTTCCGTGTGTGTTGTAATCAGAGCTTCTCTGCGCTTTATTTATGTCGCCAGGCCAGCCACGCATGCTTTTAGTGCAATGGAGTCCCAGTGTGTGTGCCCAACTGGCTAGCTAACCGCCGCCGCTCTGCATTGTGCTCATATGGCGGTTACAGCTGATACCGTCGTCCCGACCCATGGGGTCATCGTGGAAGCGTAACTCCCACCCTCCAGGTTAACTCTGTTAACTCTCTCGGCACTGTTGCCGTTGTTTGCACCATTAGCTGCTTGCCGCCACCATGTTGAGAGCCGTGTGGAGGCAATCCTTCAATCATAGATGTGCTCTGAATTTTGAATTTAGCACTTTTAAACAAAATCCGAGCTTAAGCTTGATTAAAACAGAAATGTATGCCTCCCAAAAAATAAAATAATTTTATCATCAAAAATCTCATATTTGATTACATATCTAGATCATTTTAAGAAGCTAGATAGTCAATAGATGGAACTGACTTGTTTGTAATACGTTTATGAAGAGGATGTTGCGCTTCCTCTGCCTATGATCGCTCTCTCCTCCTGAATGGAGACATTTTCCTTCCAACCATCTTGATGTAACTGACTCACGCTGCTCATAAAACTCTGCTCCATCTTGTCAAGTGGAAGAGAACTGACTAACATGGCAGCCTAACAGGTTTTTGAATTAGTCATAAACTAAAGAGATTCTGTATACAGTTAATAGGTTTTATGAAGCTGTACAGTGATTACAGGTTTGATATCAGTGAGTCCACACGATGAATTCAGATCCTCGCTGCATATATAAATCTACAGAATAAATCTATCAGCTTGGCTAACAGCTCAGATGGAGGCTGCGGGCTTCCTGTTTTGCTATCAGTGAGAGTTAATCAGGTATTCCTTAGCATTACGGTAGCTACAGTTGGAGGTGTTCGGGTCTCTCGAGCTACTGCCTGTCTGCCTGCCTGCGTAGGAGGAAACATCTCATCTTCACAGCTCTGTCTACTGCAGATAGAAAAGCTTTGGGATTCGTTTCTGCTTCATTAGACGGCATGCAGAGCAGTGGCAGGGAAGATGACAGAGAGAGAAGGGGGGATGAGACAGACCAGGAGCCAGATTTGAGCCCACAACATCACAAGTACATGATATTCACCTTAGCCCACGGATTCACTGGGATGCCCCACAGCTGAGAGCTTCTTCGAGCCAACTGTACAGTAACATAGTGATTAAATCCCTGAGTCCCTGAAAGCCTCAAATCTCTCCTGACTGGAGCTGACCGGAAAAGGTTTTGTTGAAATAAATCATGTTTTAGCACAGCCTGTAGGATCACAGGATGACAGTGTATCAGTGATAGTTTGTCAGCTGCAATGTGTCAACAGGAGGTGCTAAATTGTAATTAATGCCAAATTCAATTATGAAGTTGTGCTGAAATGACTTCTTTTAAAGGTAGGATTGAAAATCTTAAAAATTTAACCAATATTGCGTTAATAGTGCACTCATACCGGGACTATTTAATGTGTCTGAAATGTCCAATAATGATTAACTAGAAAGATGCTGTCTTATTCACAATACTCACATTAATACACCCACACTTACTTGTGGGGGCTCGTACTGATAATGGATTTCTAATCTCCTAGTTTAGCCCAACTGTAGCCATCACCACTACCACATTAATCCTTTCTTGCCGATAATCAGATGAGAAGATAGATAACTTTCATTTCAGTCTGCATGCTAAATATGAAGCTAACTAGGAGACAGTTAGCTTGGCTTTAAGACTGGAAGCAGGGGGAAACAGCAAGCCAAAAAGTAAAAATGGGACATTAAACAATACTTGCACAATGCACTTGCAAATAGAATAAAATGAACAATCCAAAAATTAAACAGCAGCCAATATATTTAAATATGAAATGCATGTGTCTGTGATTGAGAAGGGTTTGGGATAATGTGGCTTTAGACTAATGAAACTGCAGAACTGAGGGCCGTTACTGGTGTTAGATGACGCTGACACAGTATTTGGTCCATGCTCAGGAGAGGTGCATCACAGGGAGTTGCTTATGCATCATTTTTATACACCTACACATGTCAAAAATGATGCACAAGACATCTAGAAAATTTAGATGTGATGGTGCAGCCTATAAAAAGAAAGTACTCTATATAATGTGGTGTTTTCAACTGATGTGCAGTATGGTACCTGTTCAACACCTGTTATAGATGCATGGATTCCTGTGTGGAGGATGTGGGTGGTTTTTATTTCTGTGTCCAGCTGGTGTGTATATATACATATATATATATTTATATCAAGATGATTATCCTGTCTGCTTTCAAGGTTAGACTAGTCTTTATAAAGGCGATTTTGTCACGATGACACCGTGTGGCCCCAACTGTATCACACTCATGCAGCACTGCGAGGTTCAGTTTTAACATCCTACAAAACGTTGCTAAGCAATATCATCCAAGAGTCAGCATGGAGGCTGCAACTGTATTTGTTGCCTGGCAACATTTGCTTATTGAACATCCTTATTGGGCTTCAGCAGTTTAATTGCTAATGGGAGATACTGGTGACACGCTGGTCTGTGTCAATAGAGACTGAAGCAGTTTGTAATATTTGAAGCACTTTGTTGAGGGGGGTTTGATTTGATCTATCTGCCTGAGAAAGAAGTGTGATGATGTTTCTGACTGCAACTGACAGCTTATATCATCACTCCCAGTAACATCATTAATCACATTGTGCAACATGTCCAAAATCCCCAGTAAATTACAAGACGTAAATCAAACTGTCTTTCCCTTCTTCGTCAGTTTGAAGATTGACGGTTTCTGATAAGAACTTCTGGGAAGGTTTTACTCTGATTGAAGGAGGATGGGGGGTGGCACGGTGATGCAGTGATTAGCACCGTCGCCTCACAGCAAGAGGGCTCTCCCAATGTCAGTACGGGTCTACTCCGGGTCCTCCTGCTTGCTTCCACAGTCCAAAGACATGCAGGTTGCCCATAAGGTGTGAATGTGAGCGTGAATACTCTGGTGACCTGTCCAGGGTGTACCCCGCCTTCGCCCAACGTTAGCTGGGATTGGCTCCAGCCTTCCTCCGACCCTGAATAGGAAAGGCGGTTACAGATAATGGATGGATGCCATGATGGTGAGAGACTAGCTCTTCATTAGGTGGAGGGATATGATTCTGGTGCTGAGGACAACTTGATTAAAGTCTCTTCACACCCATGGTACACAGGTGTTTTCACTTTTAGCTGATTAGACTTCCTCTTAGGACTGTGTGGCTGTTTATAGATCAGACTAGAAAAACACTATTTGTACCTCTTATGTGTGAGACATATCATTTTTCTTTCAAAGTTGTTCACTTATGATGCAATTCAAAAATTACACAAATATAAAGTGATGGAAAGTAATATTAATGTAGATTAATGTACCTGATGCATCTCAATGGACAATGGGCCTATTTTTTTATTCTGGAAATACCTTTAAAGCAGCAGTACTTATTGAAAGAAAAACAGATGCTTTATGATTTTTATGTGATAACACATTAGAGCCATAAACTGAGCTTCATTGACTCTGCTGTTGCACCTGTTAGGGCGGGACAATATACACATTTATGGTTGTTTTATGGAGATTGGTTATATCAGCATAGTTATGCCCTGAAGTAGAGGTCTAATCAGCCAGAATATCAGAAAACATCTGTAAACTAATCAAATTAAAGTAGGTTCAGTTCCAACTGGGGCACCCTGACCTACATATACAGACACACAGGTTAAAAACAGTCATACAACACAACCACAGATAGAGAGAGAGACGACTTAGAGTTTTACTAGACTAAGTGTAGATGAAATATTTCCTAAGTAGTCTGGCTTCAGAAAGAGTGTGTGTGTGTGTGTGTGTGTGTGTGTGTGTGTGTGTGTGTGTGTGTGTGTGTGTCTTGTCTGTATAGTTACTGTATGGTTGCATCATTCTCAGTAGGATTTTGAAATGGTGAGAAATGAGCAGAGAGGGGAAGGAGAGAGAGAGAAAGAGATTAGGGAAACAAAGCTTGCCAGGTTTCCACTGATTTTTGTGACATTTTCATGGCAACACTGAAAGATATTTACCTCATCTGTCACAAATCAAGAAAGCAGCATGAAGAAGTGATGACACACCTTCAGTAAAGAGACTCTGAGAGTGACTCACTCAAACGATGAGCTTTGAACTGTTTCCATTATCAGACAACATGGAGGCTTTTTAGTCTGTGATCAACTAACAACAGCCCATAATCCATGTGTCTGGTTGTCCTGCAGCTTCAGATAACTAGTGTCTGTCAGATTCAATGCTGTTATCCACAATAAGGAATCCCTACATTCATTGGACTTCATTGGAATCCATGTGTTTTTGATTTTATAATGACTTTTTTTTTTTTTTAACACTACCTCTAATTCAAGATGTGAAATAATTTTGGCCTACTGTCATCCTTGGCTCTCACAAATTCTTTTGTTCTTTCTAGCAAATTTCATCTTTGTCCTCCACCACTTTAGGACCACCGTTGCCATCATTATCTCCAGTGGTGGAAGAACTATTCAGATCCTTGACTTATAAGTAAAACATACTATTACATTAAAGCAGCAGTGGGTAGAATTGGATCAAATGTGATTTAAAAAGTTATTTTTATAAAACGGTTGCTATATCCTGACAGTAGTGCATGAGACAGGTAATCTGAAAAAAATTATGTGCCTCTGTGTCCTCCGGTGCTCCTAATGGCATCAGCAAGATTTCACAGACCGGAGGAAAACAACCAGTCCGACTTGAGCTGGAGCCGGTCGTCTCTGAGCAGCTTGCCCTTGGCTGTTCATTCACACTGACAGCTGTCAATCACTCGCAAACTCTAATCAAACGGTCAAACTAGGCAGCGCTGATCAAATATGAATCAATATTCTGTTACTGTAATGCCTATTTCTCTCCTCAAATGTTTTCAGAAACATCTTGTAGTGTTCTGTTTAGCTGTTAAATGAGAAAGTTTGTGACCCGGCAGCCATGTTGAGATCAGTTGAGGAAATACCAAGCACCGCCCACCAGCCGGAGCAAACTTTCTAATTTTACAGCTAAACAGTACACTACGAGATGTTTCTGAAAACATTTGAGGCCAGACATAGGCATTACAGTAACAGAATATTGATTCATATTTGATCAGCGCTGCCTAGTTTGACCGTTTGATCGGAGTTCGCAAGTGATTGACAGCTGCTTGCCTTGAATAAACGTCAGGGGTCACAAACCAAACAGTTTGGGAGCCACTGATTCTTTTAACATTATGTATTTTTTATGTAAAATGTTGATCTGAAAGGTACCTACAGCGATCAGATAAATGTAGTGGAGTAAAAGTACAATATTTGTCTCTGGAACGCAGTGGAGTAAAAGTATAAGGTAGCATCAAAGAGAAATACTCAAGTAAAGTACCTCAAACTGTACTAAAGTACGGTACTTCAGTGAATGTACTCAGTTACTTTCCACCACTAATTATCTGCACCTGTTTCTGCCATATGAAGAACACGGTGCCTCTCCATCAGGAGTTCACCTGACTTCATTAGGCTGAATCATGTTGGGATTAATTTTGTATTATAATTGTGCTCCAGGGCATACATAACACAACAGGCTATGGAACAAAGGGCTGCTACTGTATGTTTACAGCCGTGTAGATTCTTTGTTTATATCACCAACTGTCTCAACAACAAACAAAACAGAAGTTCGCCCACAAAAAACGTTTGATTTGATTTGATATACAGAAAAAAATGAATGGAAATCTAAGATCAGGAGACTGTTCATCGTTTATTAAGAGGAAATAAACTCACTTTATGTGGGTTAAATATAAAATTCCTTTATTGTGATTGATGATCAGTCGAATGCGTGTTCCTCCTGTTGACAGTGGAGACAATCAAACGCTGTCTGTTGAGAATCAATATATTTTAGATCAGGACAAGCAATCAAAAACGCTTCACTGAAGATCTAAAAATAAAGCTGCAGGGGTGGAAATCCACCTGACGTGTGTGTGAGTGCGCCTCTGCATCTAATATCTGCCAGCAAAAACACAAAACCCACTTATAATGACTAAAGTTTAAAGAGGCAGACATTCTGCACCAAATTACATGACAGTTGTTGAGATATTTCAGTGTGGACCAGCTGACAGACGTTACCTTCCCCAGACCCTCACCGCTAGCGTGGCTCAAATGTTGTGTTTCTCCTTCTGTGATGGTCGATTGGAGTTTCTGTTATTCTTGAAGCAGTTACATTTTTTGATTTGGAAATCAATCAGTGCTGAATGGTCTTAGGAGCTCCATACAAGTCACAACATTAATGTCTTTGAATGTAAGGCTTTTAAAACCAAAGAGGTCTCATCTATCCATCATCTTTATTTGACTTTCAGATAAATCATTTGTGAAACCTGCAGAAACCCTGACTCCTCTCCTCCTCTCTCCTCATTCCTCTGTTCCATCTCTTCTTCTTTCCTTTTGTTTCATTTGTTTCCTTTCTTTTCTTCTAATTTTCCTTTCCTCTTTACTCTCCTCTTTGCTCTTCCTGCCTTCCCTATCCTCTTTTGTTTACTCATCTCCTTTCTCCTCTCCTCCTCCTCCCCTCTCATCTCATCTCCCCTCACCTCTCTGCTCCTCCCTTCTCCTTTCCTTTTCTCTCCTTTCCCTTTTGTTTCCTTGCCTCCTCTCTCCTTTCCTTTCCTCTCCTTCTTTCTCCTCTCTTGTTTCTTCACCTTCTTTTCTTTTTCTCTCCTCTTTTCTCCTCCTATCCTCTCCTCTTCCTCTTCCCCCTCTCCTCTCCTCTTTTTCCCCTCTCCTCTCCTCTTTCTCCTCCTCCTCCCCTCTCTTCTCCTCTTCCCCCTCTCCTCTCATCTTTCATCTAAAAGTCAAAGTCCTATCATCTTCCTCCTCTCTTCTCCTCTCCTCTCCTCTCCTCTCCTCTCCTCTCCTCTTCTCCTCCTCCACATCCACCTCCACCTCCTCCTCCTTCTCCTCCTCCCCTCTCCTCTTCACCCTCTCCTCTCATCTTTCATCTAAAAGTCAAAGTCCTATCATCTTCCTCCTCTCCTCTCCTCTTCTCTCCCCTCCTCTCCTCTCTCCGCTCCTCCTCCTCCCCTCTATCCTAGCTGCAGCTCTGTAGGTTACCATAGCACCCGAGAGAGAAAGTCAACCCACACAGTCTCCTGCCTACCACTCATTCTCTTTCTCCCTCTTCTTCTAGTCTGCCATTGTGTCTTTTCCTCTTACTCTCTCTCTCTGTCTACCTCACCTGTCTCGCTGTCCTTCCTGTCTCCTGCTGTTTTCCTCAGCACGACGCCATTAACGTTTATTAATATTGTTTACGTCTCACAGGGAATTTTGTACAACTGTGTTCACCTGAGTGTGTGTGTGTGTGTGTGTGCAGGCTTATATGCATAGATGCTTGGTTATGAATATGCAGATATGTTCTGCCCAACATGACAACTCAGCCTCACTGTCCGCCCACACACACAGGATGCCCATGGACACACACACACACACACACACACACACACACACACACACACACACACACACACACACACACACACACACACACACAAATCCACAGGAGAGAGTGGGCTCTGACTGGGTCCTCCAGACTCTCCAAAGTTGTTGACAGTTGCAAGCTAGAGCGAGCCGCTAATGTGTGTAATGTGACATCTTCTGTTTTCTTTGTTTGTTTGTTTTTCTGTCTTGTTCTTTCTGGCTAGTTTAAGTGTTGGTAAGTGCTGCGTCTGTGTAAATGCTAACCGAGCATTCATTGCAAATTTGTGTGCGTCATTGTTTGTAAGGTTTGTGATTGTGTGTATTAGAGAGAGAGAGAGAGAGAGAGAGAGATATATATATCTGTGAGCCGACCATTAGCCAATTAGATGAGGCGGTTTGGAGTTGCAAGTGAACGACAGCCTGCGGTTATCACGTTAAGGCCAGTTTACGTGGACGGCTACATAGTGTCATGCTTGTATGTGCGTGATAGTCAACTCAATTTTTATAGCCCCGAATCACAAATGTGTCTCAGGGGGCTTTATAACTTGTGCAACATAGAACAGCCTCTATCTTAAAGGGGAACTCCGACTATTCTACACATCAAAGTCTGTTTACCGGTCTTAAGCTGGGGACACACCAACCCGACATCAGAGAACCAGCGGCGACTAAGGCCGCCTGTTGCGTCGTCTCACGTTGCCTTTGTTTTGGCCGACAAGTTGCACTCGAACACATCGCAAAGACTACAGCCGACGGCCAGTTAGCACGGACGCTCTGCGCCTGTGTGAGAGAAAATAACTCCCCACACCAGGAGGTCACGGTAGTCTGTATTCGTCATTCAAAAAGGGGAAACCATAAGACCGAGGACGCAGGATATACAAGCCGTTGTTATGATACGTACATGCAATAAAGCAGCATTTGCCGACCGTTTTCACACCGCCCTCACTCACCACTTAGCTTCATTCAAGATGGCCATGTCGTTGTGAAAATATCCGTGTGTAGGAATGATCAGAAGAGATGAAGATGAGAAATGAACTGTGTTTTTCCTCTTGACTTAACTCGTTGACTTGCTTTCCTCACGTCCGTTTCTCTTCTTGTGCACTGATTCGTTTAAGCTGAACCGCCAATCAGAGTAATTTCTCTCACCGACGGGCGCCACCGCCGATTCAACATGCAAAATCACCTGAAAAACCACCGACACGGGCAGACTAGAGCCGACGATGCAGGACACACCGCAAAAACTAGGCTGACAGACGCTCATCGACAGCCCCAAACTGCCCAACAGCCGACAGTTGGCTTGGTGTGTCAGGGCCTTTAGGAAGTACCACTGCATATCTGAGTTGTATAAAGCCCTTTGTGACTCCAGAGGGAGCTGTGCAATGTCTGATAAATGTCCTCAAGTGATGTCACTCCATGGAGTTCTGTTAAACAACTTTGAGTGAGGGGAAAGAGAGGAAAACAGGAGGGAGGACAAAGAGGATTAGAGGAAGGACATGAGGTAAAAGAGAGGAAACCAGTCTGCTATGGCAGTCCATCCACTGTCCTTCCCAGTGATCTTTCACAATACCATCTGCTGTCTGCTCCATTCAGTATTTACTGTATTAAATAATCTATGTGGCCTGACGATCGGCAGGATGCTGCACTGATGAATATTGGTTGAATGTCAAATTCAACCCGTTCTCTCTCCCAAATCGTCAAATACCACCGTTTGGTCAGTGCCCCTCGGTATTGGAAACCGACGCACGGAGGCGCCCTTTAGTGACAGTTTGCGACGAAACGGGCTTTCAACTAACTTCAATGTAAACCCACTTGCGGCGTTATTTGACGGTCGGAGCAAGTGATGTAGTATTGATAACGTGAGGGTCCGTTCGGGGCGGGAGGGGTGGTAGATGCTTCAAACAAACACTAGACTTATGAGTTTATGTCCCGTGTGAAACAAAAATTAATGGTGACTTATTTTGTCACGTCAGTCTTTAATCACGTGACTTGTCGGTATTGTCAGTCCTGTGAGTCAGGTGAGTCAGTCAGTGATTTTGACGTCAACCACGACTGTTTCCTAACCCTACATAAGTGGTTGTATTGCTGTTTAACTTCCTGTCAAAAAGGGAAGTTTATTTTGAAAGGACATTATGCATGTAACAAGCGTATATTGACACGCCGTCCCTTGTCCGTCCAAAAGTAACGTAAGAGGGGTATCCCGTGCGTCAGCCTCAAGGCGCTAAGGTGCACTGACCAAACGGTGGTATTTTGCGAGTTCGGAGTGAGAATGTGCAAATTTGGTCAATCCTGGAAACCAAAAAAATTAAAGAATATCATTATCTACATAACACACATATAGATTGCATTGTGTGTATCCTCGAGGCCTAATGAAATTGTTTAATGCATTTCCTAAACATTTCTTAAGTTTTTAAAAATAATTGAATCTGTGTTGTTTACGTCCATATTTGCTTGCTTTTGTTGCCACATTACTGCCACCTGTGGAATACAGTCACTGAAAGAAACAGCAGGATGTGAATTGCGTGCACATGCCCGGCCCCCTGGTGCTTGTTCACGTAACAAACAGAAACCTACTCATAAAAAAACTCCATCGTGTTACTAGTGGTCAAAAACTAAAGTAAACAAAGTATGTTTAATCCCAGGTCTATTTGAGTAACAACACTTTTATCGAAGATGTCTTCAACCTTGTTTTTGAGCTCTGGTGGTGATGTTTTGATGAGCAGTTCCCCGTTTTGATCTTTGCTCTATACTAGTCCCACGTATGAGGTAGCACATGTACAACGCAGGTTTCAAAATGTTCAAAAATCGGCTTTAATACGTTTTTATTAGGAAGGTTACAGGAAGGTTACCTGAAGGAAACGACACATTATGTGAGAAAAACTATATAAATATACTTTTCAAGGGCACCTTTCATTTGTTTATTTTTCTTTGCTACATTTTTCTTTTTCACAGTCGTTGTCATTTTGGATCCTAATTATTAAATGTAGTGACGCATCCCGGATAGATTCGGTTCAGGCCTTCAGCAAAGGTTTATGTTGTTGGTGCATCAAATATAAAAAGCGTTGTGAGGGGGCGTGGGCTGTCCTTGGTCAGAATGTTAATGGAGTTTTGCTCAGTTGTTCAGCACAAACAATGCCACAGGTGTGGGTAGGAAGAGAGAAAACATGTGTCATCAAATTCATCAAGTAAGTTAAAAACACAGCTGCTTCCTTGCTGATGTGTTTAAAGTTACTAGTGTGTGTATGGAGTGTGTGAGGTAGGAGTTAGGCCTTAATGGTCACAGATTACAACAGGTTACCAAAACAGCTTCTGAACATGTGTGGACAGTCGTGAGTCAGGTAGATGACAGTTTGGAGAAGTTTGTTGAAATTGAACACGGTTGTGGATTTGTATTTGTATTTATTTAACCTTTATTTAACCAGGCAAGTCAATTAAGAACAAGTTCTTATTTACAAAGGCGGCTTAGCAAAAGGCAAAGCCTCTTGTATGTTAATGAGTTGTTAGGAAATGATCGTGGCGAAGCATGAAAGGTTTGATCATTGTGACAGATTAAAGGCTTTAAGGTGTGCATGCGTGCATGCATGCGTGCGTGCATGCGTGCGGCCTGTGTGTATTCCTGTGCATGCAGCAGGTGGAGCCCTGGTTCCAGTGTTGAATATCACATTGATTATAGATGGATGTGTCGTAATCACTTTGTGGACAAAGATCGTGTCCCCACTAGGTTAACCGATTTCTTTTAAGGTTAGGCTTTGGCTTTTGGTTTAGATCAGAACAGTGACAGTTAAACAGTTTCAGTGTATGACTGATTTTACGTGTTCATCAGAGTGACGGCCTTGAGCACATGTATTTCTACACATTTCTTGACGTAATTGCTTGTATGATGTTCTAAACAAGCTGCTGACAAGCTGTCAATATGAAATGAAAAATGCCTTTTTAACCCCATTTTAAATCACACCCTGGTCTTATATACTGTATATATATGCAATTTATTTTTTACAAAAAATCCATTTCTTCGTATTTGTATATCAAGATTAGGGCTTTCAAAGTCAACACGATAATAACGCGTTTTAACGCCACTAATTTCATTAACGCATTAACACAATATGTGATGTTCTGTTGTAAAGCTAAAGTGAAGATACTGGCATCATGTAAAACTAGAAAACCTAAGAAATTCACTGGTACCAACCATGTCATACTGGCTTGTCACAAAGGAGGCTAAATAACGCTCCAAACTTATGCTACATTTTGGTGAGATAAAACCGGCATGGCCATTTTCAAAGGGGTCTCTTCACTTCTGACCTCAAGATATGTGAACGAAAATGGGTTCTATGGGTACCCACGAGTCTCCCCTTTACAGACATGCCCACTTTATGATAATCACATGCAGTTTGGGGCAAGTCATAGTCAAGTCAGCATACTGACACACTGACAGCTGTTGTTGCTTGTTGGGCTGCAGTTTGCCATGTTTTGATTCGAGCATATTTTTTTTGCTAAATGCAGTACCTGTGAGGGTTTCTGGACAATATTTGTCATTGTTTTGTGTTGTTAATTGATTTCCAATAATAAATATATACATATATTTGCAATCATATATGCCCACTCCCATGTTGATAATGGTATTAAATACTTAAATACAAATCTCCCTTTAAGGTACATTTTGAACAGATAAATAATGTGTCATTAATTTGTGATTAATCACGATTAAATATGGACAATCATGCAATTAATCGTGATTAAATATTTGAATCGATTCACAGCCCTAATCCAAATCCAATGATCTTTTCTTCCTGTGAAACAAAAAATATGATGTGTGATTACATAAGCTAGTACCAACCAACTTCAAACAATATTATCATGACATCCATCCATCAATCAATCGGCAACTTTTAGCGACAAGGAAAGGTGTGTGTAGATCCACAGTCCTCTGTAGCGCCGTATCACGCTACAATCTAAGCCTGCCCTCTTTTTAGCGGTCCAATCAGATGCGAAGGAGTTGATTTAAATCCCTCTTGTAACTGTAGACTGCTCAAATATTCCGTTTCACTGGGGGATACTCACAGTACAGAAGCTAAAGACGCTCTAACTTGTGTTTCACTGGGACTTTAAACATGGAGTGAACGTGACCTTTGATCATTTGAACATGTCTGATTTGTGAAATGTACTGAAACGATTTGTTAAATAAATACAGCAGGTTATGGAATATACTAAACGAGATGGATGGATAGATAGATAGATAAAACTTCCTCTCCTCTCTTCATCGCACTCCTCTTTTCCGCGCTCTGCTCATTAGTTTCCATGGTAACAGAGTGTTGCTGAGCTGGTCGTCAGGCTGCCCACTCAGCCCGCACAGTTCTCAACACACACACACACACACACACACACACACACACACACACACACTCATTCACCCTTAGATACACTCACACATAGAGACACACAAATATGTATTACAGTTGCATTGACTCAAGGACAAATAACACAACTCACAATAAACACACACACACACAAGCTACAAGCTACAAGTGCTTTGCTGTTTTGAGGCTTTTATACCAGGAGAAGGCAATCGTCACGTTTGTGTGCGTTCATGTGTTTGTCTATATATCCCCCCAAAACAGAGACAAAGGGACATTTTTTAACCCTTTAGGAATAGTTGGGTCAGTGGTGAGATGCTTGCAGACATGGGGTCCCCAACCTGGACATATACATGCACAAATACATCTATATTCCCATCAAGTTGGTCCTCGGAAGGATAGAAATCCAAGTAGCACACACATGCACAAAAGTGAGATACTCAGATATGGTGTGTATGGGGTAGCTAGCCCACTCAGAGCGCTGCAGAGACAAAGACAGAAACAGAAATACCAAAGTAGGTTAGAGCAAAGCATTCTGGGATAGCAGGATACCCCCTGGGCTTCTGCAAGAGGCTCTCTTTCTTTCTCCCTCTCGCTTCTTCTAGCTCTGACTCTTTCTTACACTTTTTTTTTTCGCTTTATTTCTCTCTTTTGTATTCTTTCTCCTCACTAACTTCATCGTTTTATGCTAAAAAAACAGAGAGGGGTGTTTTTGGCACGTTTTTTTTCTGCAAGTTGATTGCTGCTTTGTTTCATGTGCAGGAGAGAGAAAGTGAAGAGAAAGTTTTTTTAAACCGACTCAAAAGTTGTATTTCTAAATCTGCTCTTAATCTTTATCTCTGTTGAGCCTTTGTAACCTTGTAACTTGGTGATTTGTCATCCGTCCCCCTGCTGTATCACATTCATATGGCTGTATTGTCAGTTTCTTGTTCCAGTTTCTGCCACTGTGCGGAGTCAAGACAAACATTACATCTCTTCTCTGGGATGAAATACTCAAAGACATGCTTTGATGTTTCATCAATATCTGATATTTCATAATCAGGTGCTTTCATCGTTACAAATCAACTTCTTGTTTGCATTCCTCACTGGAAAAAAGAGCTTGTTACTGTATGTTCAAGATTTCAGAGGGCATCAGTGGAAGTACATTTACTCAAGTACTGTACTTAACTACTAGTACTTTACTTTCTATTTCCATTTTATTCTACTTTACACTTCTACTCCACTACATTTTGGAAGCCAATATTGTACATTTTACTCTACTACATTGTTTTTGCTAACTTTAGTGAGCCTACTAGCTACTAGCAGATTCAGATTATTAATACAAACTATAAATCAAGGAATACATTATGATGCATTATTATGAATTAAGCCTCCTGGCAGTATATAAAGTAGTTGAAACTGGCCCCACCTTTACCAGCTGCAACATTTGTAACCCTCACACATTAATGCATCCCTAATTAGAATCCAGTGATATAATATTGTATATGTATATATATATATATATATATATATTTAATACAGGACATTTACTTATTTTTACACTGTGGGAGTGATAATTTTTACTGAAGTAAAAGATTTGAGTCCTTCTTTCACCACTGGAGGGCATGTGTGCTTTTGTCAAATACAGACCTGCACTGGATGATTGAGCCTCCAGCACTATACAGTATATAGTTGGTCTCCAAAGCCTTACGTATAGTGCCAAGTGCCAACCATCTCTGACCTTTTCCCACAGTATAACTATTTTCTGTAACTTTACATACTGAAGAAACGAGGCCGACGGACGCTCACTGATGGCCCCAAACTGTCCGACAGCTGACCACCGGCTTGGTGTGTCAGGGCCTTAAAACAAATGTGCCAAAATATCCAAAAAGTAGATGGTCCCTTTAATTATTCATTGATTTGGTTTCATGTAAAGTCAAATTATTCTCAGACTGGAACAAATGAAGCCAAGAGGTAAACACAGGGCCACTCTGTCTAATCAGAGCTGTCTGTTTTTTACTTTCTTTAATCTTTTTTTTTTTTCTTCTGCCACCGTTAGCATGTGCCCAACACATATCAACACTTCACAGCAGTTTATTGAAGAAATAAATCACCTCCTGGTGACAGTAGGGCAGTTAATTAACTTAGTAGCTTTTTGTCATAAACGTTTAATCATTCATTCACACATTAATTTAGTTTCACTCCCTGATTCCTTCAGTTCATTTCATTCATCCGCGCCTTTCTTCCTCTTTTTCTGGCTTTGTTTCCGTCAGCAGATTGTAGGGAAAAACAGATGAAAACAAAGAGATGGGCAGAGAGAAAGGAAAGATGGATGGAGCAGAGGGAGGAAAAGCTCGTTGGTTGGCAGATCTGTTAGGAAATCTAGTGAGTAGTTGAAGAGTTGCTGGCTTGATCCCCAGTGCCTGACCGTGCCCACTACAACACTTTGAATTACAATGAAACTCCCGAGGGATGCTTTCTATTCCTCGCTAAAGGAGGCTTAATTACTAACAGGTTTTATTAGTGTACGCCATTAATAAACAATGCCTCACTTCCTGACTGTAAAGCAACCTGTCAATACAAATATTTTATGATGCATTTAAGGTAAACCAGGAAAGTAGCTCATATTTGTTGCATCACATTTATATCCGTTGATTTCTTTTATTTTTAAAACACTTAAGGATGTCAGATTTTTGCTGACGGTTTTATCAGACATGAACTGTAACTGTAGAGTTAACAACCCACCATAACTGCATGACTTCCCTTTCTGCCTACATGAGTGAAGACCCAAAAGATCATTCTCCAAGGTATCATTACAAGGTTTTTTGTATTCACCATGCATGCAACATGCCCTGTGAATCTATATATTCACCCTGAGGAGAGGAGAGGAGAGGAGATAGGAGATAGGAGATAGGGGAGGGAGGAGGAGAGGAGAGGAGATAGGAGATAGGGGAGGAGAGGAGAGGAGAGGACATGATAGGAGAGGAGAGGAGATGATAGGAGATATGAGAGGAAATAGGAGATAGGAGATGAGATAGGATAGGAGATAGGAAGAATAAAGGGAATATGGGGCCATTGTTAAATTCAAAGGAAAGGAAACGTAAATGATAAAGGAGAGAAGAGTAGGAAGGGAAGGGGAGATGAAAGCAAATGAGAGAGAAGAGGAAAAGAAAGGAAAGAGGAGATGAGAGGATATAGGAAATAAGAGAGAAGACGGATAGGAGAGGAGAGGAGATGATAGGAGATAGGAGAGGAGATAATAGGAGATAGGAGATAGGATAGGAGATGAGATAGGAGATGCGATAGGAGAGAGGAAATAGGAGGTACGAGATGAGATAAGAAGAATCAAGGGAATATGGGGCCATTGTTAAATTCAAAGGAAAGGAAACGTAAATGATAAAGGAGAGAAGAGTAGAAAGGGAAGGAAAGGGGAGATGAAAGGAAAGAGGAGATGAGAGGAGGAATTACAGGGAGTATGGGGCCATTGTTAAATTCAAAGGAAAAGAAATGTAAATGATAAAGGAGAGAAGAGTAGAAAGGGAAGGGAAGGGGAGATGAAAGGAAAAGAAAGGGAAGAGGAGATGAGAGGAGGAATCACAGCGAGTATGGGACCGCTGTAAGTTTCACCGCCTTGGGCGACACTCTCCATGCATCCCTTCTCACGTGGCTCTTGCCCTCCCATCTCCTCCTTCTCCTTGTTCCTCAATCTCCTCCACTCTACACTCCCTCCTCCTCCTCCCTCCTCCTCCTCATCCTCCCTCCTTATGTCCCTCCCAATCAGGCAGGGGCATGCAGATGATGGGATGTATGGATTGTTTTCTCTCTCCTCCTCCTCCTCCTCTTCCCATCTCATCACCCCAGTAATGCACGAGAAGAATGCATCTGGCTTTTTGCCTTACATTTATGTGTGTGTATGAGTGTGTGTGTAAATTGTGTTGTCGTTTTGTGTATGTGTGTGTTTCTCTGTGTCAGCGTCCCAGAAAAGGCGGACCTCAGGGAGTTGTGCTCCACTTTCACTCCTTTATTAATTCACCCTTCGCTCCCACTCTGTTTGCCAGGATGGACGGGATGGAAGGAGGGAGGAGGAGGAGGAGGAGGGTGTAAAGAGGAAAGGGAGGACAAATGAACGAGTTCAAAGGAGAGTCAAGACTTGCATTCAGAAATTACAGAATATTAAGTGGAAATTAGACATGAGGGTACGGTGTAGTATTCTTTGTGTCTGGCTTTTATAGACACTGTAGTCTGACTCACCGGATGTAGACTGTAGGTATAAGGATGCCATTGGCAGCATATTTCACACAGCATTCTCCTCCACTACCGCTATCTGTGCTATCTATTTTGTAAGAGCACCGTCGCTGCATCCTGTGCTTAGCGCCGCCCAAGACGACTGTGATTGGTTTTAAAGAAATACAAACAATGTCCGATAGCTTTTTCCCCCCTTATACCAGAATGATAATGTGTGGAGCCATTTTGGTTATTTTAAAAGCAACCACTTTTCACCACCGATCACTCCTCACATCCTTGAGAAACTGCAGCTTTTCATCCAACACGAGGCACTGGCTTTGTTTCTTTTTTTTCCACAGATAAGAACAGGGTGAAGCGGCCAACAGACTGTGGGTGGGCAGGGGAGTCGGCATTCAGAGTATGTAGAGAGAAAAAGACTTTGTCTGTGGGAGCTTTTTGAAACTGTGGGGAGGATCACAGAACTATTTCCTTCCGTTCATTTGTCTGTTCCTCCATTTATTTGGTGTAAAATCTCAGATGCACTGAGGAGATTTTGAGGATGCTCTAAGGAATGATGCTTGCTTCACTACTGTATTCCTGCTCTGTCAAAATGAAATGACTTGTTAATTGATTGTGGGGAAAACTACTAAGTTTGCTGGGGACTTCATAATTAATTTTCTGTAGTCTGTAATGTTGTTATCAAGGACCACATATACCGTATTTTAATACATCCATTGTTACGCCTCTACAAATAAGTGAATCAACAAGTAAATACATGCATCTTTAGTGGATATTAGGGTAATTGATAATTAAAGCAGCAGTGGATAGAATTGGAGCAAATATGATTTAAAAAAGGTAATTTTTATTCAAAGGTCACTATATCCTGACAGTAGAGCATGAGACAGGTAATTTGAAAAAAATCATGTGTCCCCCGGTGTCCTCCGGTGCTCCTAATGGCATCTGCAAGATTTCACAGACCGGAGGAAAACAACCAATCAGAGCCGAGCTGGTGTCTGCCGTCTCAGAGCAGCTGTCAATCACTCGCGAATTTCAATCAAACGGTTAAACTAGACAGCGCTGATGAAATATGAATCTATATTCTGTTACTGTATTGACTATTTCTCACCTCAAATGTTTTCAGAAACATCTTGTAGTGCACTGTTTAGCTGTTATATGAGAAAGTTTGTGACCCGACAGCCATGACTTATGATAACCACATGCAGTTTTGGGGGCAAGTCATAGTCAAGTCAGCACACTGACACACTGACAGCTGTTGTTGCTTGTTGGGCTGCAGTTTGCCATGTTATGATTTGAGCTTATTGTTTTATGCTAAATGCAGTACCTGTGAGGGTTTCTGGACAATATGTGTCATTGTTTTGTGTTGTTAATTGATTTCCAATAATAAATATATACATACATTTGTATAAAGCAAGCATATTTTCCCATACCATGTTTATAAGAGTATTCAAATTTGACAAATCTCCCTTTAAGGTACATTTTGAACAGATAAATGTGATTAACTATGGACAATCATAAGATTAATCACGATTAAATATTTTAATCTATTGACAGCCGTAGAGATAATGTATCACCATTGATACTTAACACGCGCATGACATATTCCAAGGACTGTAACGGTACTCAAAATCACAAGGGTCACCAGCATGAATTAAAAAGTTCAGCCCTCAGATGACGAGTTGCATCACCCAATATGATAGTAGAGAAGACTACTATAGCAACAGTAACAATACAGAAAACAAATAGTGACAACAAAAGGATATGGCTGGTAACAGAGATACTAATATAGAAACAGTGAGAGTGTACAGAATGCAATTTTAAGCTGCAAAGAGGCTTTTGTTTTGAAAGAGGAAGAATAATTGACACATGTGAAATTGCATGGCGGAAGGGAATAAACTCTCTTTATAGAATACAGTATATTTATATACAATACTTGTATGTGTGCTGGTATCTAGGCTAACCCTCTCTTTCTTTCTAATCGTAATCATACATTCGACACAGGCCTTTGTCTCCATAACGAACCTCACAATGACTCATGCTGCATCGCCATGGTGACGAGCATCCCCACATTATTGGATGTCAGTTGGATTGCTTGGACAGACAAACTGACACGCATGCAGGCAGGCTGCTGCTGCTGTCATCTCATTGTTGGTTCGACTTACTGTTCATCTCGCCACGGGTGAAAAATAATTTTTCATTACCGAGCAATAATTCCATTTCATTTGTGGTCTCTAGAGATTTAGTTTGGTGTTAATGAACTGACTGTAAACGAGCGAGAATGATGTACAGGTTTTGTGCTGGGGGCACCAGTAGTCACAGGAATGTAAAGAGTCCAGTTTTGAGAACATACTCAATCTAAATCAATTTAAACTAGTCAAGAGTCACTTTGCATAACTGCTGTGGAGTGCTCTTCAACTAACACTGTCATATGTCTACAGATGCCAGTTGAGTGTGTGTGCATGTATGTGTACATGTGCTTATGTCTGCAGCGGAAAAAATTAAATAGCAAGTCTCACGAACCCAGGAACAACAGCTGTCAGTATGTCAGTGTGCTGACTTGACTATGACTTGCCCCAAACTGCATGTGATTATCATAAAGTGGGCATGTCTGTAAAGGGGAGACTCGTGGGTACCAACAGAACCCATTTTCATTCACATATCTTGAGGTCAGAGGTCAAGGGACCCCTTTGAAAATGGCCATTAGTGGCATTAAAACGAATTTGCTTTAACGCGTTATCGCGTTAACTTCGACAGCCCTAATCAGTTAAACAACAGCATAATAGCAAAAATGCAATTAACCCAGTTGTAAATATATCTTAAGACACTATCTAAGAAGTGGTGAAAGATCTATTACGCCATGTTGAACTCAAAATGTAAATGTGCACCTACTTTCTAGACAACTGCTCATTAGGATGTTAGGCCTGATAAAAAAAAAGAACTTAAAGCCTTATAATGAACAGTTTTGCATTCAATTTCTTTGTTAAATCATTTATTTTCAAAGGAAAAATAGCAAAATCGATGACGTGGACAATGATTAATTGCTATTATATTTATTTTTTCTTTTGAGTTTGATTGACTTTCAGTGCAAAAAAACCCAGATAAAGCTTTTATTTGCAGTGATCAGTGTTAGAACTACAAATAAAAGGAAAAACTGTATCATAGTCTGAGGAGTGCTGGTAGAAGGCTGATAAAAGAAAAGGGGCAGAAAATCATTAGTGTAACCCTTCATTTTACTCTTGACTGAAGACTGCTATTGTCTTCTATCAGTGCCAAATAGTCACTTTGTTATTACCCAGATGTGACAAAGCATCAACCCAACACTGTCACACTGAGATTGTATGCATGTTTTATCTTAACTGTTTGCGTTAATAATGATGAGAGACAAGTATTTTCTTTTTGAGGTGACAAAGGAAAGGGGGTTGGAGTCAGCACAAAGCTTTTATTGTAGTTTGGGGATTAGTAAATTATAATATATCCAGTTTGTTACTGTTAATATTTTGACAGTTCCCCAGTCTTTGTTTTTGGTTTTGATGCAATCAATAAATACTTTTATATTCTTGCTAAAAAGTCAGTGAAAATCCTGTATTTAAGCACCGATGCTAAAATAAGGACATTGCAACAGTTAAAAATGGAGGCTGGCAATAGAGAAAGGATCAAGTTGCATAACTGGAAAGTTGATATTTTCTGTACTATGTCAAATGGTTGTTATTCTGTGATAAGTGAAAATCCTCCCTCAACTACCGCTTAGCAACCGTAGCGATGGCAGACCTGGATTGGATTTCTCCACATGTTGAAGCCATGTGCATGGGGTTATAGTAAGAGTAGTCCGCATAGCCAGACTTGTCTCCACAGCGCTGTATCGGTGCTAAAGAAAGGTCTGGCTCTACACATTATCATTCTGGTATAAGGGGAAAAATGCTCTGGCTTGTTCGTATTTCTTTAAACCAATCACAATCGTCTCAGGCGGCCTCAAACACAGGATGCAGCGATGATGCCCTCGCAAAATAGATGGGGAAGGGAGGAGAAAGGAAAAGTGAAAGGATTAAACAGTGTGTTAGCTATCTAAATGTCAGCATGTTCGGCTAACTAGCTAAGCGTTAGTGCTTACAGTAGTAACGTACGGTTACTTTCAAAGCCAAGGAGCATATCATTAGCTAACTTCATTATTTTATGGGATTAAAGATTGTTAAATAAACACCTGCTGAAGACTAAAACATCATTGCATGAGAGCTGAGGTGCATCTATATCAGTCTTTAGACTAACATTAGCTGCGCTCTTCTGCGCTTTATTTGGTACGGGGAAGTTTACACTCGAGCAACTTCAGCTAAACTCGCACCCTCAAATCTCTTCTTTTGTAAAAGTAAAAATTAACCTGTGTTGCTTGTCCAAGTATGTTTTTGTATAATATATAGTTGTATAGTAAAAGTGACCTTTTATCATCAAAAACCGGCTGTCAGCCAGAGATGGTTTTTAATTAACTCATGGTGTTAGTGTTAATTAGCCAGCTAGCTACATCTGATCAAATCTGCTAGCGACAGTTATCGACACTTGTCATTTCAGCCAACGACGGCTAGAAATGGGTGGCTTGTGTTTGTCTGTCTCTGTCATCATCAAGGACGCATTCATTCAGAAATTACTATGAATTTCTTTGGTAAATCTGCCCCCCGTTGTCATTGTAAACTGCTGTAAAGGCGTGTAACAACTGTAATAAGGGGGACCTTTGGGTTAGCAAAGGGTTAACTGATTCACAGAAACGTGATTTTCTCTTTATTGTCTGTTCGCACAGGAAACCTACATGAAGACGGCACAAGAAGATTCATCGAGAAAACCGCTAGTGACTGCTTAACCGAACGACAAAACAGACACAAACATGTTCAGCAGAGCTTGGTACCCATAAGGCCTTGCGGGGGGCCCAGTGGGTGGGGTTACAAGGAGGCAGAGATGAACCTGACCAACCACAGGCCGTCACCTGGGGATATAAGCTCCACCCACCACTGATCTTCAGGGTGACTGACAGCTGGACCAACGCCTCATACGCCGGCATCGGAACCTTCATTGGCCCACAGTACAGGTAGGAAACGAGGGGGGAAGGAGAGGAGGAGCTTTTGTATCACACGTTTTCAAAGTTTGTCAGTATCAGCAGCTTTCTTAATTATCACCCTGATTAGGGTGGGGGTTTGATGAAAAGGGGAGCTGAGGATGAGGTGTGGGAGGTAGTGAATGGGGCAAAGGGGCTAAAGAGGTTTAAGATAGCGAGGTAAATGGGTAGGAGGCGTCGACCACATCTAAAAACAGTGTTTATACCTGTTGCCTCCTCCTGGCTGCATCCCACCGCCTCCCCGATCTTCATTCAAGAAGTCTGTCTTTTGTTGTCTCGATGCCGTCATAAGTTTTGTGGATAATGGCGCACACTTTCAGACGGCGTGTCCTTGAAAGTATTTGTGATTGAACATAATTGTGTGAAGTGTGAATCAAGCTTAAGAGAGAAGTTCAAACCCTGCGTGCTTTTTCACCTCTGCAACTTGCACAATTGCTCTCTTGTTTGATTTTGTTCGGTTTTTGGAAAGTTACAAAAACTGTCAGACACAGTCCTTCCGATGCAGATTCATTTGAAGCATTGCTGAGGCTCTTCTGCCCTCACATAGCTGTACAGCTGCAGTCAGCTAAACACACTTCTAGTATAAATTGAAGACAGCAGTTGGCCTTTGAGTTGTTTTACTGGAAGCATTTTTGAAACTGTGAAAACAGTATTGGGAAAATAAATTCAATGCTAGGGATAACAAATAAGAAAAAAAAAATGAAACACCTTAAACAAGAGTTGGACCGAAGGTACGGTGAAAACAAAATAGTACAGAAACAAGGAAACTAAATTCACAAAAGTATAGACTTAAGACCTGTGAAAGAACAACATTAAATCATCAAAGAACATAAATCACAGTGATTAATCTAGTACACAAAGAGTCCACAAGAGTATAAGTAAAAAGAGTAAAATACATAACAGTTACCTGCCTTCACATGATAAGAAATTTGCTCTTCATTCACCACGAGGTAGGGCACACAGCCCCTGCAGAGGCAAACCGCATAATATGCCATCATAAAGTGTGCAAAGAACGCCATTCACTGTTTCTAGGCAACAACAAGAGTTTCAGCTATTATCTCATTGGTTGTGCTTTGAAAGATCAGCGGCAACCAAGGTCAAAGTTGAAATAATTTGAACTTTGTGCGCAACGCTTGGTGGCACCGCTTGGTGGCACCACTCTCCCCATAGGAAAACAATGGCACAGCCACAATAAGAAGAGCATCTACAGATAATGCTCCAAGTAGGACATTTGAGGAGAAGATAAAAAAAAATATCTGTCAAGATTTGTTTGGTCACAGATCTGACAAAGGCCTGGATGTAACGATGTCAGTTAAACTGCTGTAGAAATGTCACTGTGCCAGTAGTGGTTGCTATTAGCTGCACAATGTTCAACTGAAACCAACTGCTGGTGACAGAACAGACATATAAACACACACATTGCACAACAGAGTTCCCAGCCACCCACAGAAACACTGCAAAGTGCTTACGGCTGTACTATTAATGGAAATCATGTTCCTATGTAATTTGAATGAATCACCAATCTGCTGTTGTTCGCCCTGACTCCTGTGACCAATGTCACATCATGTGATAATAAGCAGCACAAGCACACAGGTACTCAGGTGACAGTGAAACTGCAGCTGTGGCAGCAGTAGCAGCTGGCAGATCAGCGTTGTTTTACCACATGAGCCACTGAGGTAAACTTTAAAACACAAACCTGATCATGGTTAAAATCAGACAAGTTGTGAAAACAATGAGTTGATGCTGAGACAATGTGTATTATATGTTGTATATTTTTTCAGATTCAAAGCTGGTTATATTAACCTAGAACAAATCTTCTGTATCGTGTCACTTGAGAAAATACCAAAATAATTCATAACGGGATGAATTTGCTTAGCAAATTTCGTGGTAATCTGATTTATAATTGTGAAATATCTTGTGTGCCAAGTGGAGAATTAGGCCACTTTGGTCGCGATTAATCGCAAATTAATCTGTTCAAAGTGTACCTTAAAGGGAGATTCTTTTATGTATTTAATACTCTTATCAACATGGGAGTGGACAAATATGCTGCTTTATGCAAATGTATGTATATATTCATTATTGGAAATCAATTAACAACACAATACAATGACACATATTGTCCAGAAACCCTCACAGGCATTTAGCATAAAACAATAAGCTCAGATCATAACATGGCAAACTCAAGTACAACAGGAAACAACAGCTGTCAGTGTGTCAGTGTGCTGACTTGACTATGACTTGCCCCAAACTGCATGAGATTATCATCTCGGCAAAATTTTGCGTAGCTTCATAGCGTTATTTAGTAGCGACAAGCTGGTATGACATGGTTGGTACCAATGGATCTCTTAGGGTTTTTAGTTTTATATGATGCTTTGGCTTCACTCTAGCTTTAAAACTGAGCCCGCTACGACCTAGAAAAAGTTGTGTTAATGCGTTAAAGAAATTAGTGGCGTTAAAACAAATTTGCGTTGTGTGTTGACACAGTTTGATGCGTACTCTATGTTATAAGTCAGGTGTTGGCGATCAGAGCAGAGGAGAAACTGTAAAGTTGTCTCGTGGTAGTAAATGTACAGTGTAGGTTTCGGTTAGTCCATGAACAAATACTGCAGCTCCTCAACATCCAAGTAAAGATCCTGTGTCTTGCTTCCCAACTTCTGGGTAAAGTGAAGGGGGTTTAGCACCGAAGTGAGCATCAACTTCGGCCCTGGAGGCAAAACTATTAAAAAAAAATCCGTTTTTTTATTGTCCCAGGCTAAATATTGTCTGTATGAATTGAAATGTGTGATAGTATATTTTTGCATGTAGGCAGGCACATTCGTGTATGGAGCCTCTTAAATTTCCATTTAGATTTAGTTATTTTTTGTGTACAAGTGGACATTTTTAGAAGTGCTAGAATGGACACTAAATATATTTACAATTCATCCTCTGTGGCCCATGAACATCCAGACCAGATATCACAGCAATTAGGCCAGTTGTCCAGACATCTTGCTCTAAACAATCACGCCCAAAAATAGAGAAAAAACGTGTTATTTGTAGACAGCATAGTTGTTTTAGGGTCAGAGGGAACTTGGGTTGCTGTAACTGCTGCAGTTATGAAACAATGAAAAAACTTGCTGTGGCCATTTTAAAGTTTCACCTCATTTTGGGGTGAGATATCTCACTCAGAAGATGAAACAATTACTTGAAAACATGAAAGAGAATTTCTAATAGACCAAACACTCGGCATTTTAAGTACCCAACTGCTCTTAAACTAACCGTGTTGGGCTTATGTCACTGTAAAATGTACACATTAATCAAGATTTAGACACATATTCAGTGGAGGATCAGTGAAATGACAAACGTCATTGAAATGATGAAGATAACATCTTTTATTGATGAGCATATTGGTACTCAACCAAGTCAACATAGCAAGGTTATGTTACTCTTGTGGATAGACTTTCTCATTAAGTTCCAAATGTCTGCTGTGGGAATAAAGTTTATTGCCTACAACGTCTGTAGACAGAGATGAATCGGTCACCGTTTCCCATCTTGCTTCTTCCACATCCTTCAGAATAATCTGCTTTAATAAGTTAAACAGAGGGCAAGAATCTCTCTGAACAGACGCAGATCCTGACAATTTGAATTTGAATCACACACTGCTGAATAAGTATGCTGTACCTTCATGTGTTTTTTGACTCGCAAAAGGAATTCAAAACAAAGTAATTATTAAAATTTGATCTATGATATCTATCACCCTATAACAGCCTTTTTGTGTGTGTGTGTGTGTGTGTGTGTGTGTGTGTGTGTGTGTGTGTGTGTGTGTGTGTGTGTGTGTGTGTGTGTGTGTGTGTGTGTGTGTGTGTACCTTTTAGTGGGTGTTTGTGTGGGCGTACATGGGTCAAGTTAAACGTAATAGCCTCATTGAGTTTCTCTCTCTCTCTCTCTCTCTCTCTCTCTCTCTTTCTCTTTCTCTCTGTCTACTGTTGCCATGGAAACCAGTCCTACTCATCCCTGTTCGCTGAGTCAGGAAAAGGAGAGTGTAGTTTGACGGGGATGGTCCTATCAGTATCACTAGGTGGCATCTCAGACCCATCTACCAGACAGCATCTAGCTGCTCATAGCAGTTTTGGAGATATCACATTTGGTGAAATCACTGTGAAAGACTTTGGTTGGCTTTCTTGTTTAGCAGGACAGACATCCCGCAGCATTTGACTGATGTCTCATTTGTTCCTGTAACTTCTATATGGTTATATTTTATAATGTAGGCGATGCCAGAATCTTTTTCTTTTTTAAAGATCCCTAGATGAAAGATGAAATGGGCACTTGAACTTCCAGGAAGTAGCTACTACACATCTTACATCTTTCAGTAGTGACCTCAGACTGCACCTGGGGTCTAAATTGAGTCATCATAAATGTTTTAAATGCCTTTGTTCGCATGATAGATCATTGTCCTTTTTTACTCCATAATTTATATCCCACTGGTTTACACTTAAGGGGTTACTTCTGTATTTTTTTTAGGGCCGTCAATTAATTAAAATATTTAATTGCGATTATCGCATGATTGTCCATGATTAATCCCGATTAATCACAAATTAGTCACATATTATGTATATATTTATATTGGAAATCAATTAACAACACAAAACAATGACAAATATTGTCCAGAAACCCTCACAGGTACTGCATAAAGCATAAAAAATATGCTCAAATCATAACATGGGAAACTCAAGCTCAACAAGCAACAATAGCTGTCAGTGTGTCAGTGTGCTGACTTGACTATGACTTGCCCCAAACTGCATGTGATTATCATAAAGTGGGCATGTCTGTAAAGGGGAGACTCGTGGGTACCCATAGAACCCATTTACATTCACATATCTTGAGGACAGAGGTCAAGGGACCCCTTGCTGTAACTGGCAGCCGTGAAACGAGCTGCGAGGGCAAGGGAGCAGTGTCAATGTAACATTACGTCCAACTTGTTTTTGTCACTGACAGGCTCAGATTGTTATTTTAAGTGTCTGACAACATTATGGAAAGGACCCTACAGAGAAATCAAACCTTTCCTTACCTTTCTGTTGATCCGGTCTGTTTGTCATTGAGTCCAAGTCCCGCTGGAGAAGTCTCGTTGCGATATCTGAGTAGTCGTATACTCTGGCTCAAGTAAATACGGGCGGCCGTTGAATTCAAAGACCTCATCCGCATTGTTGAAATCATCTAAATATTCAGCCATGACATTGAAAATCTTTAAGATAACACTAAGTTACGCTTTCTGTTCTCCAACTTAACAAAGTCTGTCCAGCTGGCACTCACGTTTCCACCATGGATGTATTCCACTATTCCACCGTTGTCTTCCGGCAGCACATCACCTCGCCAGATTTCAGAACGAGACATCTCCTTGAGCGAGACTCTTTCCATAATGTCAGACAAACAATCAGAGCCTGTCATGGCAAAAACAAGCACTTTTAATGGACCTAAATGACGGTGCCAGCTTGTCCCAACAGGATTACAATCCACCCCGCGAGCAGCTGCTGTCTACTGTGTTCTCGCTGAATACTGGATCATTTTGAGTCCATATTAGTTAGTTAGACACAAAAACATGGGGAAATAAGATCCATGTTGAAAAATGACCCTTTAAAATGAATCCATCAGTGTTTAATGACCCGACCATGTGATGTGAAATAACATGAGGCCGGTTCTGTGCTCATAATTTGTCCAGTAGGCAAACAGCAGGAATTTCATACACTCGGTTGCTAGTTTATTAGCTACATAGCTAAAACTAATGCAGTCTAATACAACAGTTCTGCAAGAAATCCTTCATGAAGGTTACACTGTTCAGTTTTTGTTTTTTAACTGTTTCAGAGAGGTGTTGATTTAACTGTATATGATCCTTTTGGAGGCTGTAGTTTGGTGAATAGGTGAGTTGCATTGAGTTATACCGACAGGTGTTTCTATTATTCTGTCCACCCTATTTATATCAATTAGGGTGGGCTAGATAACAGAAACACCTCTCTTGTGTTTATCTTGCCACAAAACTGCCTCATCCTTTGGGAACTATGTGTTTCTCATGGAGCCCCCCACAGACTTAGTGGGGCGCTCACCGAAATGACTGAGCTGTAATTAACACAATATAAAGGGTAGTGGGTACTCTGGATGGCGTGATTCACAGGCACACACACAGTGTACGATGTAAGATTATGTTTGCAATATTTGTATTTTTTGGGCAGAGTGCTTCTTTAAATAGCTCCTTTGTGTGAGTGGCATTTGCCAATGATGACTCCTTTTTCTTCTCCATAGAAGAGGACAGTAGAGCAACAGAGAACAGTTGAGCAAGTCCGTAGTAATTGAAGCAATTGCAAATGAATCCCATGGGACTGTATCTTCAGTCTGAGCTGAACTGAACAGAGTTAATGGCTTTTGTGAACAACTCCTATGTGATTCACTCCTGGGGCCACATTACAGGAACACCCGAATGAGAAAATCCTATCTTAATCCCACTGAAGAAAGCAATTTAGGTTTTTTTTTTTTCAAGACAGAGGGAGTGTTGCTGAATGCAATGTCTGTTGTCAATCACGCTGCAATGTAACAATCTGTAAATCACCCTCAATCTGCTGCAGAGGAACCAGATAACTTCATCTGATAGCATGATTCAACACTGACGTCCCCCTGAGCTATTTGAGCACCTTTCACAGCTTTGTCGTGAATTTCAAAGTCATGACTTACTTCATAATTGCAAACATCCTCAAAATGCAAAAAGAATTTCAGAAACTGGAATGTGTGAAAGTTTACTGAGCCGTGTGAATAGTCTATTATGACAGATATGCTGTAATCGGTGTAAAATTGTTTGGCAATTTCCTCGGCATTGTTCCAGGAAGTTGACTTCAGGCTTACTTCCAGTGTAAACTGGAGGAATGTAGATGATACAACTAAATACAAATGAATGACGACTCTAAATCCATTTACACAAAGAAGAAGAACTCTTCTATGACACACTGTGAATTTCAACAGGTAATCAGCGTAATTATACCAGTATTTATTGATAGCAGTGGGCAACGTCCACGTCCACCAATGACGAAGTGCCTTCAATTTGCATTCTTTCTAATAGCCAGCAGGGGGCGACTCCTTTGGTTGCAAAAAGAAGTCTGGTTGTATAGAAGTCTATGAGAAAATGACCCTACTTCTCAATTGATTTATTACCTCAGTAAACATTGTAAACATGAGTTTATGGTCTCAATTGCTAGTTTCAAGTCTTCTTCAATACAGCATGATGTTCATTTAGTAAATTATGGTCCCATTTAGAGTCAAATAGACCATAAAGGAGGGTGTGCTTAAGGGCGTGGCTACCTTGTGATTGACAGGTTGCTACCATGGCGTTGTCTGTGTTTTCGTCTTACAACTTTAACCCTTTCACAGTGTTTTCTGTTCATGAAAGTTAATTATAACGTTTTAACCTTTTGGTCGTTTATAAATGTCTTATTCAGCGTTTGGTTGTACTTAGCGGCCAAAAACCAAGATGGCAATGGCCATAATGCAGAACTCGAGGCTTCAAAGCAGTAGTCCACAAACCAATGAGTGACGTCATGGTGACTACGTCCATATCTTATATACAGTCTATCCTTGATAGTGATGCTATCCTATTGCATGCTGAAATGACATGAAACAATACACACAGTAGGTGTTTGATGTGGCTCACACATTATAGTTAGAATTTAATTAAAGCAAGAACGTGGGTAAGGCGTAGCTATTGTTATCACACTGTGACTAAGATAATGTGATTATGTGCTTAGTTAAAGTGTGTAAGCATAATAGCAGTAACATGTCGTTGTTGCTGAGTGACAGTGGCGTGAGAAGACATATACTGGGACAGGGAGCAAATGCCTGAAAGCCTATTTGGGCTGCAGAAGCATATACCAGAGCTCATGCGGGGAAATAAATAGAAAACAGGTACAGAGAAGTCCTTTAACACGGTAGAGAGGGTGTAGAAGTAACACACTGTGACACAGAGCTGCCTCCTGTTATTGGCTCAACTGGGATCATTTAGGGAATTCCCTGTTTGGCCAGATTACAGGCAACTAGTGCCATTTGGAAAGTTTACCGTTCAGTAAAAAAAAAAAAAAAATCTTTTTTGGCCCACATTGATTTTGGAGTTCGCCCAAATTCATTTTTAAGGTTTTTATGAGCAGCAGTGATGAAGTGGAGCCTTGCAACCAAATTTAAATATGGAAATCACCCAAAATAGAGATTTGTTTTAATCCAGTTAACTTTATTTTACCAGGATAATCCACACAGTTTCAATAGTGCCTTCCAGGGAGTCCTGGGTACATAACAAACAATTGAATAATAAAATAATTAAAACTATTCTATGTACTGGTGTCCTGATTTCTTATACATTTGTTATCATTCACATTAATTTGTTCTCTTGTAAACCTGTCCAGCTGATAGTGGTGCAATGTTATTGCAGGCTGCTCTTGAACGCAGTATTTATTGCTTTCCAGCAGATGTGAGTCCCACAAAGCCTTTGCTGCTGACCTTGTGCGACCATTAGGGGCCATTGGTAAAGCCCACCTGAGCTCCGTTCTGTCAGGTGTGTTGGAGGAAATGGTAGATAAAGAGCTCTGGGAATACAGTTATTTTAATTCTGTCCACTATGCTGTCAATAACAGCCATTTTCAGAAGTTCATTAGTCTTTATGTGATAATTCAGAGGGTGCTTCGTTACCCTGCAGTGGTGTTGACAGTTGGGAGGCCATTTCACATTAATCTAAGTGTGTAAAGAGAAGGGCTTTGGACATAGTGATGAGGATTTCCGAGAGGACTCTACGTTCATCTTACAGAAGGTAACATTTAGAGACATGCCATTTCCAACCAAGTTAATTCCTTCATTTTGACCTTCCTCAATGAAATGAATGATCACATTTAAGCACCTCTAACACATAACAATCTGCACAGCCCGCGCGACAAAAGCTGCATGTTAAATTTGGATTTGAAGTGTAACAATACACTTTTCGTGTGCTGTAGTTTTGACATTTTTGGAAGTATTATTGAGAAATAGAGGTCTTGTCGTCACATCACTTAACAACACAAAACAATCTAAAAATCGCAAGTTGCGTTAATGCGTTAAAGAAATTAGTGGCGGTAAAACAAATTTGCATTAAGGCGTTATCGTGTTAACTTTGACAATTTTTAAGCTTTGGTTTTTATTAAACAAACAAGATATAATGTGTTTATTAGTGAGCTGTTTTCACGTTTTGTGCTAAGCTAAGCTAACCTGCTGCTAACTGTAGCCTCATATGTAACAGTGGTGTCAGATTGGTCAACATATTGGGCAACAGTTTCATCCGCATCTCCTCTATCCATCTTCATCTATCCGTTTGCACCTCTGCTGTCTCCTCTTCCTCTCCTCAGGTGTCCTTTCTTCCTCAGCGATGGCAGGAATGGTCGCCATAGCAACAGAGAGCCTACAGTGAAGTGAAAGGAAAGAGTGAGTGAGAGGGAAAAGAAAGAAAGGAAAATAGAGAGATAGAAAGGGAGGGAGGAAGGAGGGAAGGAAGAAGGGGAAACTTTAAGGTTGAAAGCTGCACTTCATCCATCTTTGCCTCACAGCGTCTGTCTTTCTCTCTCTACAACTGTTTTCTTTTTTTTTCTCGTCATAGATTGGTTTCCTAGAGCTTCTCCTGGAGCTTTCATCTGTTCCTTCTATCCATCCCTCCAAGCTTTTATCTCTAATCCTTCATCTATCCCTCTGTGTCCTGGAGTTAAGGGCCAATTATACCTTCTGGGTCTGAGAAACATGGTTTATGATGCACACAACTACACTTCCCCCTGTGTGCGTGCATACGCAGCAAGACTCCTCCTTCATTGTAAACAGGGAGGGATTTGATTCTTGCTTGAGGTAAAAAAGTGCTTGTTAGCTGCATTATTTACTTGTCGTTTGACATGTTGCGGGTTCATTTAAAGCAGAAAATCAAAGTCACACAGCGGGGATCTCCTGCTGGAAGGTGGTCTCATTATTATGTGGCTTTCATTATACTTTTTATCCTGCAATTTCAAGTTCCTTAAATCCACTGAAATCTATTATATTCTTAAAGAACTAGCAGTTTCTTATACAGTTTTAAGTCAGTTGAAAAAGTCAGTGGATATTGCACCACTGAAATGGAAATGTTTATGTCCCCCGTGTGGTGTAGGCCATGTGCTGGAGAAAGAATGAGAGAGTGTGTACGTACTGTATATGTGTGTGTGTGTCTCTCTGGTTTAATCTCATTCATATATTCATCAGCAGGCAGAAGTGCTGACGCAAGTGAGATGGAGAGGAGGCATACTGTAGAAGTGAGAGGCAGAAAGTGTGAGATAAAGTGAGGAGGAGAAAGAAATCCTGAAATGTATCCATCCATCCATCCATCCAGAGTGAAGTTTGATATAGACATTAAACATACAGCACATAGATGAATAGTGAATGGAGTGACTTTTAGAAAAGAGGGCAGGGAAAATCTATTTCTCTTTAGGCACTTCTCTTCTTTCGTTTCTGTCAGAATTATTTAGGATCAGAGAGCAATTACATCCTCAAATGCAGACCAAAATAGCATTGTTAATTCACACTCTCACTGTCCACAAATGCATTTCAGCTTGCAAGCTCACATCACAGTGTACCTAGCTCTCTGTTGTGTCTTTCTCTGTTTACTTTTGTGCTGACAACATAAAGAGAGAGCTGAAACAAAGGAGAAGTGTACAGAAATCTGACAAGACAGCAAATCAGGCAAACAGCGGAAAAATGGAGAAATGATGGAAACTAGAGATGTGGGAGAGAGGAAGACATGAGAGAAGGATGACAGGACAAATTATTGACCTTTGACCATGTCATCCACTACCCATAATTCATCAGGACCATGTCCATACTGTGGACAGCTGACTGAATTGCACAGCTAACCAGGTGTGACATGCATTGGCTTTTCACAACTGTAAAGGGCTGTTGTACAGTAATAACACCATGATTACATGCTGGATAGTTAAGCATGACATGGAGATACATGCAGGAAATTGTATGTGTGTGTGTGTGTGTATATACAGGCTTGTATAGTTTTTTTTCTGTGGGTTTATGTGTGCTTGAAAAGTAATTTAAGCAGAAAATCAGCCTGTTTGTAACAAACATTTCCATTCATTCTGTGTGCAAATATATTTTGAGGACACATCAGGGTATGTTTATTTACACGAGAAAAGTATTTTATACAATGCAGTCAGCAGTATGAACACTGAAGACCACATGAGAAGTAAAAAGGTATTATAAAATAAAATTATGTGCGGCTTGTGTAGCGAGTAGTAGTAAGTTTACAGAGTGTGTTAATTTAATTTATCTTTTAGGTGCCAGATAGAGAACAATGGCCACCCCTCACTTATTTAATTCCACCTACGCACACACAAAAACTGTCCCTATTTTAAAACTGAGAAAAATTTAAACCTGCAATAACAGATTTTTTTTTGGCCACTTGGGGGAGTGAATTATCTGGCAGTTCTTATTTGGCAAGCTATAAATTGTGGATAGTTCAGCCTCAAATAGACATTTTACAGTTTTTCTTGTTTAGCAGTAGTGGTTTTATATTGGAAAATGATCCCTACTCATAGAAATATGTGAATATCTGTCTATACAGCTCAAACCTAAAGAGACATTTCTTTATTTCCCAGAAGTGATCCAAGTTAAAAAGCCTGGAACCATCCAGCATCAGGAGGTGAACACTGTAGACTTGGGGGGTCACATCCTTCAGTGTGTGCAATCAGCTACTCCACATGTTTTACCAGCTGGTTTTGCACCTTTTTTTCACTCACTGCTGGAGGGGGGGTTACATGAAGGCTGCTCCTAGTTAAGAGGCTTAAACGGGTTGCACCAAGCTGGCCAAGATTATCACCTTTGCTTTGGGCCTGATGGTGTTGTCAGACTTGGGCCAACTGGAGAGTTTGTCGGAACCTGAGGCTGTTTTTCACCGAGTTTGGTTCGTCTGACGAAGTGAAAAAGCAGCTGTTAAACTAAAAAGCAGCAAGAAATGTGGTGCTCAAAACAGTGGTGTGGGGTTTGTCGCCATTCATGTACGGTATATTTCCCAATTAAGACACTGAACCAAAATTGAAAGCAATACAGTGGAGATTAAATAACATGATTGGTTTAATGTAGCATTACGTTGGCATGTCCTCCTATGCATTTAAGTGGCGTAGTAGCAAAAATAGTAGCAAAAATCCTCTCTGTTTGTTGTAAAAGATATAGTTGGGCCACAACGAAAGACATGCATGACAATATCGAAACCAAAAACATCACAGAAAACCCAAACAACACTCTTAAAATTAGCTGCAACACTTCCCCAGTTTACAACTACTCCCTTGCTAACACCAAACTTTGCGATGACGAGGAGGTTGAGATGGACGCTGGCTTGAAGACTCCCAGGTGATAACCGTGGAAATTATTGACTTCAAATTTGACCACACAAATGCACCATTAGTTTTTGTCTCACTGGAGACTGAGCACTTCATAAGAGTTCAGCCTGATCTTCAGGTCCTCCTTTGAAGCCCCAGAGCTGGGATGCAGCTAATCATGCCAGTAATTGTTGAGATATCAGGACTAAAATGTTGGATGGACAAACAAAATTGAAACACGTACAAAACACTGCTACACTGCTTTACCATCGAGGAAAAAAAATCTACAGTATGTCTGTTTTGTGCCAAAATAAAAACAGTAACTTGAAAAAAAATCCACAGCTTCTCTGTGCATGCAATTCCTCTAGTTAGTTCAGCAGCTCCAGTGCTCAAAACTGTTGTCTTAATCCTTAATCATCCTAAATACAAGAAACAAGCCGCTACGGTTTACTGCACTCCAGTTACCTAGCAACACCCATTCACAAAATGCCATATAAGGCATAATGCAGTATGGAGGCTGAATGTACTCTCTGATTCAGAGAGAGAGGCACGTTGAGAGGACATTAAAGAGACGTGGCCTTTCAGAGAGTAAATAATAAACCAGTGAAGATGTGCTCTGCTCTGCTCTATGTGGTAGAGGTCTTCTCAAGAAACATTAGGGGCTTCTGGTTGCTGAGCAGGTTGTATGACCGCAAAACAGTCAATTTGACCTTTGTCACTCTAAATGCAAGATATCTCAATACATTTCTTTCTTGAGAACAGTCCAGTCGACCTGCAACCTTACAAAAACCCACAGTCAATGTTTTCAAGTCAATTTAAGTCCTACATAAGCTGGAGCTGCTTTTGCTTCTTGCCCTGTATACAGTATCTCTGCCATGTACTGTTGGCAGCCTACCACGTTGTCCAAATACCTGCTCCTACCTGCCATGTAATCCCATGTGTTTCCCGTCTTTCCACAGCACGTCCCTCCATTGTCAGTCAGTCGTTCAGCCTGCTGGTCAGCCGGCCAACCAACTAGCCAGCCAATTAGTCATCTCAGTGGGAGCAGACTAAAACTTGGTCTCTTCCCACACCTAATACCAAACAGATCTTAAGGCTTACAATGCAGACAGTAATGGGCACCATGCAACAAGACAGCTTCATAAACTGCAGCTTTTTGGCCCCAGAAAAAGAAAATAAAACACAGTGATTCATGAAACTGTGTTTCCATGGCAACCATGGATATTTCATATTGGCAGGAAGAAGACAGTGGGACAAGGCTGCCTACTGTTCTGCTCTGCCCTTGTCTTCTCTCTTCTACTCTAATCAGTTATGGTTGTATTCGTACAGTAGATCATCGTGGCTTCAGACTTGTTGAGAAACGGATTATACAGGCACTCAAAATACTGTTAACCCTATATGCAACCAATTTAAATGTGAATAGATCTCTTTACATAGATCTCTTTGTCCTGAAAATTATATTCCCATACAGCTAAATTGCATTCTCAATTACGTTTGGAGGGAAACGTATTTTGGCGTATTTTGTTTGTAAGTCCGCAGACAGCCACAGCAAGTGACATAGTACAACAAGCGACCGAATAAGTTACGTGGAATAATAACGTTATTGAAAGTTATGTGGTATAAAAACGAGTATAACAAGCAAGAAAGTCCACTACGGGCGGGCACACTGGACTTTCCACCACCGCTGATCGTGTCCGTGTCCTGAAACGTAGTAATTTTAAGCCAAACCATGATGTTTTTTTACTAAACCTAACACAGAAGTTTTGCTGTCCAAACATCACTAAGTAGTGTTGTTGCGTATTTTGTTTTGTTTTGTTTCAATTTACAACGTTAACCACGTGTTTAAAACTGTTAAAAACTGTGACCGTAACCCGGGAGAAAATGTTTCCTTCGAAACGTAGTAGGGCTGCTTTACATGAATGAAATAAACATTTCCTAAGCTTACAGTGTTTGAAACTGTATCAAACAAACAGGACTTTCACCCAGGATACTGCTGTTGGTGTCCCACATGAATCCAAGTCAACGTTGAGGTTTTACCATAGTTTTGTTACGTAACAAGCGTAGTTAACCCCGTAGTTAACCCCCAACCATAATCTTTTCCTTAGCCTAACCACATAGTTTTGTTGCATAAGTAAACCTAAAAACTAAGTAAACCGACGTTGGAAGTTTGTTTTGAAAAGAGACACGTCGTCACTGACACGTCCAAAACTGACGTTAGATGGGTACCTAGAGCGTCATAGTTTGAAGTGTAGAGCCACTGACTGTATTTGACGAGTTGGGAGTGAGAATGTGCTGAAATGTGAAGCTGTCAGTTCATGTTTTGAGTATTTATTCACACAATGGTTTCATTTTTGCACTGCATTTATTTTAGCCCTTTCCATAAAAGTGAGATTGCGTTGGCGAGTTATTGATTGATTTATACATTTTAGTTTATTTTCTCCTTGCACATTTGTACACTGTAAAAATAACTTTAACCAGTTGTTAGTTTTTTAAACCTAAAGCCTAAATGCTGTTATGCAGATTTGTTGTGGTAAACCAAATTTCCAACACCGTGGTGCCATTTTTCAATGTCATTTATGACTTATTTGCCCGTCTAATCCAAAAAGCATTATTACTGGTGTTGTCATGTTAGTGGCTTTCTCCCTCCTGGCTTTAAGTAAAGTCAGTGGAGTTGAAGCGGAGACAGAAGGAATTCAATTCCAAATATAAAGGACGGACTGGCATTGATTTATAATTTACAGTGAGGTACCTCATGCAAGGAAAAGACACATTTCTGCTTTTTCATCAGGTGCTCAGGAAAAGATTGGGAAAGCCTGTGTTCTGTGTGTGTGTGTGTGTGTCCTTCGCTGCTTGGTGATTGGAGTTGAGTTAGTGTCTCCATGAATCACATTATGATCTCATATCACTTATTCATAGACCTATGAATTATAGAAACCTCAATGAATCGTTCACCTATATGCAACATCTTCGTGCGTGCTTTTGTGCAGACTGTATGGATGCAGTTTTATTGTGTTACATTTACTGAACACTAGTTGCTCTGCTTTCCCCTGGTGTACAGTATTGTGTTTGTGGGGTTCGGTATGGTACAATATGGTTCTGTATGGACTGGATTAATCACACTAATTATACTTTCACACAGTGAGAACGTTTAGTTTTGCTGTGCTGTCTCCCATCTAGAAGTGAAATCTCTAAAAATAAAAATATAGAAAATGCTTTGTGATGCTGGAACCAATGTAGATTGTTGATGAGTTATTTTAACTAAACCAAAACTACAGAGAAACACGGGAGTCAATAGAGTTTCTTTTGATAAATGTTGACTTTTGGGAGATATAACTGATTATTTACCTGCGATCTTCTTCTTGTTGAGCTATGTTGTTCTAAATACGCTTAGATGTCTTGAACTTGGGTGTTCCGACCCAAATACAGCCCTGCTTCGAAAACAATGTAAGGAGCTCCATCGCTACTGTCCATAACCGGTTTGGGAACAGAGATGTTAATACATCCACCACGGTATAGGCTTACAGCATACAGCCCATGGGTGTATTATAAGATAATAAAAGTGATGAATTACAGCCAATATATCCATTATTACAGCCGCATACAGCTAGCCGGAAGCTGGCAGAACCAAATACGTCATATGAATGTGCAGGGCGGTGCAGTCCTGTGGGTCTAATGCACGTTCATTATGTCGAGGAAAATGACTCTGGATTCAGCTATTAGTTAATATTACAACTTTTAGGCTATAACGATTTAAATAAGGGCTTTAAGTGTTCGCACTGGGGAGTTGATTTACCTAAAAAACAATCATCCTCTCATTTACAGACGTCTCTTTATACATTCATAGCAATGGACTTATTGGCGTTTTCAGTCCAAAGTGGCGACAGAGCTACCGCAGCGCCATTTAACAGACATTGTTAAAAAAGCAGCAGAGTTTCGCCTCTTTGCGTCTATACTCTTTGGTTAAACTATGGCGGTTGCTACTAGCAACAGGATGTTCAACTGAAACCAACTGTTGTTGGCAGAATAATGTGCATTCAGTACTTGGTCGTTTTCTTCCTGGTCCCACACACTTTACAGGGATTTACAATAGTCTGTCATCATTATTATTCATTATTCATGTTTAAAAAGACATTGACCTATGCACAGGAAGTGTTATTAAAAATTATTTGAACTTGACCCAGGTGACCTTGATAACAGCTGCTACTTCTCTGAAATCCAAACCTCATAATGTGACATTGCAAAGCTATTGATTCTTTAGTACATTTTCTTTCTTTTTTTTTTTACATCTCCCTGCAAATTTGTGTTGCCAAGTGATTTCGACTAAAGCTCCTCTTACTGGCTAGAATTGTATTTGTTGCTTGGCAACATTAACTTAGTGAGCGTCTTAACAGGAAGCAACTATTGAGGCTTCAGCGATTTAATGACAGAACTCTTTCTGTTGGCTCTGCACCAGGCTGTCAGTTCGCTGCATGACATCCTGCTACCTGCAGGGCACCATCTCCATCTCATACTCATATAGTCTCTTTGGGAAGCAAGTGTGTGTGTGTGTGTGTGTGTGTGTGTGTGTGTGTGTGTTTTAGATACCCCTCTCTCAAGCTGCTTGTGAATACACAATTCTCTCTGCAACTACCCTCCCCTGAGACACATATGGGGCCATTATTGCAGAGCTGGAAATCCTGTTGTGACATTATGAGCATCACTGTTGTATTTCCATCCAACACTTACAGAATAGGCGTGAGGTTTTGAGAAGGAGCAGCAATTCGGTACCAAAAATAGGCAAACTCTCTAAATGTACAGCAGTGCGACCTATGCTTTATAGCGGAGCCGTACTTGGCTCTCTAAACCAGAGCGGCCCAAAATAGGACCTGTGGGCAAAATCAGCTGAATCCGAGCTGCCTGAAATAGGACCTGTAGGCAAAACCTGGCTCTCCTAAAAGGAGTTTCGGCCCACCAAAGTGTTACACGGAGTGTAAAATGGGCTGTTTCTCATGCATTGTGTTTAAATTTGATAACTTCTCACCTGAGGTACTTGACAACAAAGCTCTTTTGAGCCTTATTAGTCATGCAGTATTTACATTTTAAGCAAAATCTGAGAATGTTTGTAGATGTTACAGTGAAAAAGTCTGCTTCTTGTTTTAAGTTGCCCCTTTGCCAAAGATTTTGTATTTAATTTCTCCTTCACAGAAAAAGTAGGAATGCACAACTAATTATGCATGTGAGTATTCACAGTCAGTAATCCTTGAGTATTGGTTTTTGGCAATGTTTGTGTTTGATGGTGAAGATTTATCAATGAATCAAAAATGCAGCAAAATAATAGCATTCCTATAAAATAATCAATAAGAGCAATTAATTGTTTACCATCATAAACAGACACAACATGAGGCTCCTCATATTGATTTTAAATCGCTGTAAAGCCTGGCCTCCTGTGGCTCACTGCTTTTATAAAACTATGGTAATGTAATGCATCACTGTAATCAAACAGATGGCAAGTGCAAGAGTACACAGCTGCATTTAGGAATTAAAGATAGCAAATGTTTAAGGATTCTTCCTTATCAGTCTAAACAAATACTACAATTCTTTATACTTCTTTTCTGTTTGAGCTGTCATCCGTTGTCTAAAAGTAGACCACTTTATTTTATGAAATCAAATGTTTGATTCTTCTATATACACACTTTGACTAAAAAGCCCCAAGGCCCCTCTAAATTGTTGCCTGGCAACAAACGCAATCCCAGCTGTTAAGCAGGACTTTGGCTTAAACTTTTTCATCCCTGGAAGTATTAACTTGACATGGGGGCCTATTTTAATGATCTATAGCGCATGATCTTAAGTACATGGCGCAAGTGCATTTAGGGCGTGTCCAACTCCACTTTTGCTAGTTAAGCGGTTCATAATCTGGGCGCAAAGTAAGGCACGAGGGGCAAAGGGGTGGTATTTAGTCTCTTAATTAATCATAGGTGTGTTTTGGGTGTAACAGGAATCAAACCAATCAGAGTGTCATCTCTCATTCCCTTTAAAAGTCAGTTGCGCCTGCACATTGGCGCATTGCTTTTTAAAAGGCGGATTCGGCAAATTGGAGAGCCGTTGGCAGCATGGGGGGCAAAATTCATTATAAGATAATAAGCACTAGGCTAAATATGATAAACATTAATTGATAAATAATGAAACCTGTATTACTTTCCGATGCAACCCACGGGGGTTTCGGACCGGCTGAGTGGAAAGATGCATTATTCACGGGCTTGCAGTCGGGCGCTGCCATAGAGGCGGTGCGTAACACGCGGATCCTTCAGCCTCAAAATGCCGCTGTTTAGGGGGAGAGGGTCCGCAAACTTTGAAGTAGCCTACGTCTACAATCGCACACACAGAGGGATGATGAGAGGAGACGCCACAGAGGCATGTGTGCACCGTGATCTCTCCGGCCACCGCTTTGCACCGGGTGTAAGATAGGGCCCATGGTGTTTAAGTTGGTGTTTTGTCAACTTCTATGGGTTTAGACGATCCTCAAGGTGACCCAGGAAACGGAGAGAGAGAGTGAGAGAGAAAAGACTTGTTGACCAACAGAGTGACTGGCTGGCCAGCTTCCTGTTTTCTCCCAGACTGTTGTTAAACTCAGTCAATCTTGGAGAGTCCCAGCGCTGCCATCTGGGTTTAACTGGAGCTTCATCCTGGCTCTGCCAACTGGCACAGATGGCATAAGGATACTATGTCATTTGTTTGAGTAGAGTTGAGCACAGTGGAGGGAAGTAGAGCTGAAGGTCCTCAGTCATGTTTAGTTATCAAGCGTCAGAGGTCAGTCTAAGCCATGATTTGAACCATATTTATGTCATATACCATATATATTATATCTTGTACTTCAGAAACCTTATTTTACTGCTCCAGTTTTAAGCCTTCTGTTGTTGTCATGACCTCCCACACGCCCGGTAGTCCTTCTGTAGTATCAATTATTGCCTTCACTCACTGTTTGGATTCAGATCATGAGACTTTAAAACTCATCCTGACCGACACTGCCCCTCTTGGAAGGCAGCTATCTTTTTATTTTAGCATCCCATTGAGGCAGAAATAATTGAAGGATAACACTGCCACAATCAGAAATCTACTAAATCTGATCACAGCATGAAATAGATGTCTGATTTGATTTGATTATTTGATTTTTGTTTTTAACCTTTGTTCGGGTAGATTTTTGCAAGAATGTTTTGCTCCACACTGGCATGTTTAAATATGACACATTACACCTGGAAGCTGCCCAGCGTAGCAGCAGATCCACTGAAGCAGTTGTGGGTTAAGTGCTGTGCTCAAGGGTTCCTCAGCAGTGGTTATAAGGGAGGGACAAACAAATTTATCCTGATGGTCCTGGAATAAAGCCACAAGCCTGCTCCTCTAATCTCAGCCCAGTATCCCTGGGAATTATGTCCATACTGGATGACTCCACATCTCAGGATTTAAATTTAAGGGCTTAAAATGGATCATGACTGGGATCATTTTAAACTCAAGTTTTTAAAGTGGGAACAGTCATGTGGTCATGAATGATCTGGTGCTTGTCAGTGAATTTTATGGTCATTTGATGGTACTATTATTGAGCTCTGTCTCCTAAAAATGACATTCTCATACAATGAAAACTGCATTGTGAATTACATTTCGAGGGGAAATGTTTTTTGTCTTAGATCATTTGTTTTTGACATCACAAATACGTTTGTAATGATAGTCCGGGTAGGGAGGAGGTTGGGGTGGTTGATGGGTCAACAAAAACAGGTCTTTCATTCAGGAGACTGCTGTTCGTGTCCCGTGTGAAACTGAAAGTCAACGTTCACTTATTTTTATTCATGTCCGTAGCTTAATAACATAACAAACATAGTCATTTTAAGCCAAATCATGATGTTCTTTTACTAAACCAAACAATGTACCTTTGTTGTGCTTTTTGTTTTGTTTCAATTTACAACGTCTCAGGTTCAAAAATGTTTAAAACTGCAACTGTAATAGAAAATATGTTTTCGCCTCGAAACGTTATTGAGAATGCAGTTTAGTTGTAGGAGCACATCATTTTATAGGAGATGCAGTTGTAGTATTTGTGTTTTGTGCTGATTTATATGTATTTTATTGTTGAGTTTTGTGCATTTTAAAAGCCTATTTTTGGAGGGACCTTGCAAATGAGCTTAGGCCATACAATAAATGCCGTAGTATTGTAATTTACGTCCAGCACCAACACCCTGTCAGTATCAATGCAGGAAATTGTGTGCCCTTTAGGTAGCAGGGCAGAAACTAAGGGTGTGGTACCAAGGTTTTTATTTGGCTAACCCCAACCATACCTTTATTTGCTGTCTTTCCCTGACCTTAACCACTGTAGTCACCATGGGCAGATGTGGAGAAAAACAGGAAATGTAAAATGTTCTTGCTATTGGATGTTTTTCGCTGGAGTTTTTTGCAGAATTTGTACAATATTGATGTTCTTGTCTGAATTGCTAATCTTTGCTCATCAACTAAGTAGCTGTGGTGAAAGACTGCAGATTGCACATCAGGTCAAACCTCTGAGTTGAGGAGATAAACAGTTCTGTACTGCACATCGTAGATTAACCAGGAGTTTAACTAGTCATTTATTGCCAACCCGTCTGTGAAGTGGATTTATTGCTTTGCAAACTGATATTAAAGGCAACAAATAGAATTTAATTGGCTTCATGCTGGCTGTGGATGAGCTGATTGGGCTCAGGCAGCCGCAAAGCAGCAGTCCACTCAGTAGGCTACTGACTAGGAGCAGCAGTTTGCCATGCATTGAGCTCTGCGCTCTGGCTGTTCACTTAACATCTATGATGTCCATCACAAAACCAACAGGGGTCCTTTGCAGTTCAGTGACTATCACAACTATGCAATCATAACTGTGGTTCACCTGCGGTTAGTTAATGTTCTCCGCATGATTTGAATTTCTCTCAACAGCTGTTTATATTGAGCCTCTGGACTTCCATCATACATGTGCAAGAAATATTTCCTGCAGACGGGTGCAATCATTTGGGGTGTAACGCTAATATAAGTGATGACAAGTAAATGTAGATGTTTATAGCACGCTCAATATTGATTGAGTCCTGCCCTGTGAATTCAAATAATGAGCTGCAGAGCTAAAGCTTCAACGACACTGCGAGCATCACTTTTGATAGATGGCACCTTTACCTTTCAGATTCAGATTTAATTTTGGAAGCTAAAGTGTCGGTCAAGAGGAGGATGAGGAGGAGGAGGGACACATTTATCCCGGGCACGAGGCCAAACACTTAGAGTCTTTGGCAGCGGGGACAGTTGCTGATAATGTCAGTGATGTTTTTGCAAACCGACTCTCAATCTGAACGTGTTACTGCTGCTATTGCTGGTTAGATTGGAAGTCCTGCAGGGTCGATCATATCTTTGTGGGGGAAAATTTAAAACACAAAGTCGACACTAAATGGGGCACCGCACAGATTTTACACAGAACCATGATGATTTCATGAGGAAATAGCATATTTGTTTATATGTATAGTTTCAGACTTCGACATGTGAGAGTTAAAAAGTACGGTGCATTTGCAATTTAACACTATTCATTACATTTATGTTTAATTATCTTGAATGACAGACTTTGACTGACATGAGACACCTGTGTTTTGTTCTGCATTGTTTAGCGCCAAGTCTGATATATTGAAAACTATATTTAAAAAAAAAAAAGGTTTCTCAGTCATAATTACAACTCGGATGTTGGTGTGAATTCGTCAAGTAGAAAACTGGTTATTATGCTCCGATAACTCTGTTATGACATGGACGTGGCATAATGAAAGACGCTATGTAGTTGTGTCATGGGACGTGTGATCTAGTGTTTTTGGAGCTGGACTAATACACTACTAGGGGATTTTGACCATCTCGCAAGACTCCCTATTGTTTAATACATATATATTTTCAACAGTGCATATTCTTATTTTATATCCTTTAAGTACTCAGTTGGTTGCAATCTGCAACCGAGCACTAGATGCCGCCAAATCCTACACACTGTAGCTTTAACAGGAGGTTGGCAAATAGAGTGCTCCAGGGATGACGTATTTTTGTAGTGCAACCAGGAAGTTAGCATCGACAAAAACCCAATGGGATTTTTCCCATTGGGTGGCAGACACATGTTTATGATACTTGCAAGTTTTGTTCAGCAAGAATAAAAATGTCTACAAATGAACACCACTTTTATGATTTTTGAAGTGTGAATGCAATCGCCAGGAGTAAAAAAGCTAACGTTAGGCTGTAAACAAACTACACCACGGTCGCATGAGTGAGAGTGAGGCTGTAAAGGCGGACGAGTCTTTATGTTAGTAACCTTCTTTTTGAAGACACATAAAGAGTGGGATATTTACTATTTACTGTATTTTATATCATAGTGCAAAACGTTAAAATCTCTTCAGCTTGTGTTAAACCACAGACCTTATTTCAGGCATCTAAATAAAAACACATTAAAAAAAAACGTTGACTGCCAGACGAGGGAAGCAGAAGTGCTAAAATGCTTTAACTCATTTCTGGGTTTTAGGACTCATTCCTGCAGCACTCTATATAAAACATGACATGTGAATATTTAACATATTGAGATGAGTTGAATAGTCGATCGACAGAAAACTATTGACAACTGATTAAAAGTCATTAAACCTCCCCACCATTTTCTCAAATGTTAGGATGTTTGGGATAACAACCTGAATAGAACATCACCTTGGAGGATTAATAAGCACTCAGAAAAAAACCTTCTCACTTAAAATCATCTTTTTTGCAACATTGAGCTATTTTTGTCCTCAGAAGAAACATTTTTTTTTTTTCTCACAGGAAAAGATGGAGGCAGCATGGCAACAGTCTCAGGGACACGCTCCAACACGTGTGTGTATGCGCGCGCGTGCGTGTGTGTGCGTGTGTGTGGTGACACAATGAGATAAAAAGATGACTTCCATTCTTTGTATGATTTTTCACACACACTCACTCACTCGTGCACAATTACAACACACACAGGCACGCACAGTCATGCGCACGCGTAAAGGCACCTACTCTGGCGTCCTCGTTCCATCTTCATCCATCTCTCCTCTCTCTCTCCTCCCTCTCTCCCTCTCCTCTCTCTCTCCTCTCTCTCTCTCTCTCCCTCTCCCTCTCTTTCCTCCCTCTCTCTCTCTCTCTCTCTCTTCCTATCTCTCTCCTCTCCTCTCTCTCTCTCCTGTCCTCTCTCCAT
>CAKAOH010009725.1:1790-16147 GCA_916701665.1 Sebastiscus tertius
TGAGGTATGTGCAACAGCAGCATTTGTTTGTTTCCAAAGATAAACGTGAACCATAAAAAATCTGTGAGCTGGAGGAAGAGGAGGAGGAGGACGTCGGGAGGGAGAGGAGGAAGAGCAGCAAACACGTTATTGTGTAACAGACAGATTTAACAGCGTTACGTACGACAAAATGCATCCCATCATGTCAGAGTAGTCACTGATTAGAGCTGAGCAACAACATGTTGTAACATTATGAAGTCATTTTATTCATCAGCTAATTCATTTGTCTTGTGTTTATTTATACATTCTTTTTATTTGCTAATTGAATCAGTTGTTTTATCCACTTCTTTATCATCGTAGTAACACATGACTGTGTTCATTGAGCTAAACGCCATCAGCAGACAAATTATTAGTCCCTTAAAATAACAGGAATTACTCTTTAATTTACCCCAGAAAACATGATCCATGATCAAGGTGTCTACGGGTGTTTGGTGGACTTGGAGAAGGCTTCTGACCACGTCCCTGAGGGAGTCCTGTCGGGGGTACTGCGAGAATACGGGGCGCCGAGGTCGTTGCTACCGAAGTGAGAGCTGTGTCCGCAATTTTTTTATTCACTCGACCCAGATTTTTAAAAAGTGGTACCCCGCAAAACACTGTGGTACAATTGACGAAGTGCAGACGTTGATGTCAAGATGATGTCACGGCGGTTTCGTGCAGCGTTGCCACGGCGATCAGCTGAGAATCACGCCTACTATCTGCAGTGGAAAACGGAAAAAGAGAAAAGGAGTACCAAAAGTGAGTCGAGTCGAGCAGAACCGAACCATGCAGTGCAAACACGGCATTAGGTTTAGGCAACAAAACAACTTGGTTAGGTTTAGGAAAAAGGTTCATAGTTTGGGTTAAAATAAGTACGTTACGTAAGTTAACTTAGGTACATAATATTTGACGAGCGGGCCAGATGAGCTGTTGCAGTCCGCTTTACCACTCTGGGACGACTTCACAAAACGATTGGGTGGCTTTTGAGGCCGCTAAACCTGCACAAATAAGACAAAAAGAAATATAATTCTTAAAGCAGCTGCAAAGGGTGAAATGCACCCAGAACTGCGTCTTGGTTTCTTGGTATTTTCATGTATTTAAATGAGGTAACATGCATTTGGTGCAAAAGAAGCCCCCAAAATGAGCTTCATTGCAAAAAGAGTCCAATCCACAAAGATCAGCGCTGACAGCTACACACAGTTACAGTGACATTATCAGCGTCTTCGGAGAGTTGGTGGTAACTGAAGCGTGTTTATACTGACAGACTGGGATGTTAAATCCCAAATACGGGTTCTCTCTGTCATGTTTAATTTCCTTGCCTGAAGTTTTAAGTGGTGTAGAGGTCGTAGATGAGTACTAGGTGGATAAAAAGAGGTGTGTATACCCGGTACACCCTCCACTACACCTCTGGTTTTGAGGAGATTTTCTATGACGGTGCAGATAGCGGTTGAAAGTGACGGTGCTATCAACGGCCTCAATCCATTCTTTGTGAATTCGCCCCTCTGAGTGGTGGAGTGGTGGAGTAGCCGATAACGGCTGTTAAAAGATGCCATTTATGTCTTACTGTATGCAGATTATATAATCACAGGAGGGGAGAGAGTGAGCGTTAGTTTGGTGTTGATCTTGTCTTCTCTCTTCCTGGAGGAGTTGTCAGCGCTCCTTCTTTCTATCAGCGGGGAATTGATTATCACCGGTTGAACCCACTCAACTGCTTGATCAAAGTCTGCAGACGGTACAGTACGGCGGTGAAACATTAACCTGAAGTCTTCCCCCGTCAACACCTTCATTCAGTCAGAAAACACGAGGTTCGATGACACACTTCCTCCTCCATCATGACTGAAGTGAGCTTTGGTGGGTGAAATAAAGGATCAGCAGACCGCCGTCATCATCGTTAGTAGCTTACTATACTTTTACTCATACTTTAGCTGAATATTTCCATTTTGGGTAACTTTCTATGTTTAATCCACTTCATAATGATCATTATTGTGCTCCACGCTACATTTATAATTCATCTTACCTTCTTTTCAGATTAATATTGTACATTTAACACGGCATGGGGTCATGAAGTATTGATGTTACCAGGCAAGGGGTTGTAGTCAGGATTTTAGGATTACTGAGGTCATGAAGTCCTCAACTCAAGGTAACACAGAATGAATACCAGCACCTCTAAAGCTCCCAGCTGGTTATCTGGCAACCTCAAGGCGAAGGCAAGAAGGTCCCCGCCACATAATAGTTCTGCACATAACCCCAAATTATCGTTTTTTCACTTTACTTTTGCACGGACTAAACAAATAAGTGAGCTTTAAAGGTGCTGATAGGTGTTTTTTACACAACATAAAAAATATATAAATAACTCAATAAATAAATAAATAAATATGTCATTAAATGTAGCAAAAATAATATTAAAATTATTAAATTAAGGTATTAATGAATTGTTAAAATGTGACATAAATTGATGTTTCTGTTTAAATTTAAATTATTTACTCTTCTGTTTAATTTTCCCTTTTATTTGTTTACATATTTATTTTTATTCATTTTTAAATGTATTTATTTATTCATGCATTTGTTTGTTATTCATCTTTTTTGCATTTAAATGTATGTATTTATTTCTGTATTTATGCATTGATTTATTTATTTTATTTTATGATTTTCCCTTTGCATTACACCCCTTATTTATTCCTGTATTATTTTCTTTGCACTTTTCTTTTTACATTTCTGCCTCATTAAGCAAATGAGGGGGTGTAAAGAAAAGAGTACAGAAATAAATAAGTTTGGGGAAATAAATAAGGGGTGAAATGCAAAGGGAAAATTGTGCAGAAATAAATGAATAAAGAAATGCATGAATACATAAATAAATACATACATTTAAAAATAAATATAATATAAATGCAAAAATAAATAAATATATTTAAAAATTCATAAAAAGTAAATACATAAATAAATAAATAAAAGGGAAAATTAAACAGGAGAGTAAATAAATAAGGGAATTAATATAAATATTAAAACAGAAATATCAATTTATATTTAATTTGATCAATGAATTAATTCGCCACATTTATTTTTAATATTATTTTTGCTATATTTCATGACATACTTATTTATTTACTGAGTCATTTATTTATTTATTAATTTACCTTTTATTTTGGCCAAAATGTCAAATACCAATTTTTTTGTCAAAATACCCAAAGAGTTTTAAATAGTTTTTTATATGTTGGTGCATTAAACCATTTTAAACTGATACTTGAGCACATTTTGATGCTGATAATTGTTGATTTTTACTGAAGTTAAAGTCTTAATGTCCCATTGAGGTGTTTCTATTTTAGTTACATAAAGGATTTGAGGACTTCTTCCTCCACTGATCATCATCATCATCATCATCATCAGCAGAGAGCTGGTTAACATTCCAGCCCTGCTAATCTCTCCGTCAGAGACCGACGGGTCTTTGAGGGCACCAACCTGCCATGTGGTCAGATTAAAGGTTCCTGAGAGGAGTGTGGGAGACGACCATCCTGAAGCAAAGTCCAGGAGATTCTCACGTTTTTCTGTTTCACTCTGTGAGCCAGAAGTTTGGATGCTCCTGTTTTAAACCGCAAGCTCATCTATCCTACTGCCTCGGACTTCCCTTGTGTGTTTGTTTATGGGGAGTTTAGCGTGTTTGCAAGCCAATATTTGCTAATTAGTGCTAAACACAAAGTCCAGCAGATGGGAAAGTTGTTGTTTTGCAGGTTGAGATGTTTCAGTGTGGACCAAAGTGGTGGACTGACTGAGAGACAGACGTCGTCCTCCATAGAGCCACACTGCTGGCATCGCTAAAACTACAATGAGAAAGGAAGAAATCAGATAAAAAGGAACAAACAGTAGCTTGTGGTAAAATCCACCCAAAACTGAATAAAGGAAATAAAAGTGCTGTTGAGAAAGTGCAGAACAAAGGAAGTGAAACCAGCTATAAATTTCATCCTCATTTAAACCCATCAGTTAATCTTTACAGCCCACACACACACGGACTGACACACACAGAACTGGTTAAAAGGTCACACGGCGTTCTTTTTGGTCCACACATTGGTGTTTCAGTTCAGTATTTCTGTTTGTTTCATTGAAAGGAAAACCCTGCATCCAGCATTCACTTGGTTTAACCTCGCTGTCACATGTGAATCTGACTCTCCGACAAAATATAACAAGTCAAATCCAAAACAACAAGACAAGTTCAGGCCTCAGTACTGAGAGTGAGTTGACCTCAGCAGCAGTGAAATGCCAGCCTGTTGTCTATGAATGAGACTATCTGACACAGTTTCACAGTTACACAGTCTCTTTCACTCTTAAACAAAGCTCAGACGTCGCTGATTGGAGCTACTACATTCACTTTCACTATTAGTTTTACTCAGAAAACAAACTATGATTGTGCTTGAAATCACTCCGTACTTCACACCTAGTGTTGGTGCTCTATATTCATGTTCAATCATTTGATATTAGCATTCAAATTCTGTGTAAATTGTACGCACTACCATACAGTATAACACCCTCAAAATGTCCCCCATGGAACAAAGAGTGTCCAGTGTTGATGGCAGAGATTAAAGGTGCTAAATTTGAAATTGAGAGCATTTCTATTGTGTCCATGCGGCTCTCAACGTGGCTGACGGCTGAGCTGGCGGGGTCATGTCTAGAGGGTAATCCCCAGATTTCAAAAACTTTTCAAAAACTTGCAACTCACGAGACTCGATGCCCGACGACCTCTCCTAACCTCAATCATACAAGTTCAATGTCTAACCTCAACCATCTCATGTAGAGTTACGCAATTTGCGTGTTACCTTGTAGACACGACCAGCCGGCGGCTCGCAGCTAACGGTGCTAACAGTGCAAGTGGGAACCAGAGGTTGGGTGCTACTCTACCGTGACGACGCCGTCGGTTGGGACAGCATCATCGGCTGTAACGAACGTATGAGAGCAGGGCAGGGAGCCAGCCGTGAGCTATCCAGTGGAGCACGCTCACATGCACTAAAGGCTACATACCACGCTAATACGTCTTTGTTTTAAAACGCATAACTTTTGAGACTCTGCTCTGGCGTTTTCAAACCCCTAAAACAGAGACGTTTGAAAACAATGACGCAGACGCCCACGTTTGCTTCTTAATTGGGTCTTAATCAGTCATGACCCATAAGGTGGCGCCCTAGGCGACCGCCTATATGGAACTATGCCGTAAAAACCCCGTGGCGCAATGAGAGTGAGGGCCGGCGTGTCGGCTGAGGTGGGATCCCGGCCCAGCTGGGTCGGGCGCACCACCGTAAAGTGGTATCAGTGCCGTGGTATCGGAGACGTTTTGCGAGTACGAGTACATGAGCACAGAATCAGACCCGATACTGGTATTGGTTAGAGCCAGGAGCCGATTAGCTTAGCTTAGCATAAAGACTGGAAACAGAGGGAAACAGCTAGCGTGGTTCTCTTCATACCTCATACTGGAGGCTGAGCTTCACGTATCACCAGGACGCCTCTTTTTGGGCGTATTGTTTGTACAAACGCTGTGTTGGCAAAGGTGAATCCATTTAGCAGCAGAGTGACCTCTGACCTCAAGTCCAGTGTTCACCCCCCCAACGAACTCAGCCTGATGTCCTGCTCACCCTGTTAGAAAATCCCAGAGACAAAGACAGAGAGACAGATGGCCTGGTGCGACCACACACACACACACACACACACACACACACACACACACACACACACAGCAGGGTCAGACCAGTTCATCAGCTCGGTACAGGACCTACAATATTCTTTTACTGTTATGGGAGGTTCCTGCTGTCACTTTTTATGTTTGTTGAGTTCAATAAGTTCATCCAGATACTTAGAAGAGTAGTTAAAGGAATAGTTTCTATCATTTTAGGAAATATGCTAATAAGATACTAAACTTTTGCTTTAAGGTTTCTGGAAACTAACAGTGGTGCGTGTTGTTAAATGACTCGCATCTCGTGTTTCAAACCTTAAACAACCTACCAACCTAAGATATAACTATAAACAAGTTTAATAATACTGCAGTCACTATTGTGGAGGAAAACAAATTAAATAGCATACTGATGCGTTGAAAACGTTGCTGGATATGTCATAATATTACAAGAATAAAGTCATAGGTTTATGAGGAAAAAAAGTTATATAATAATAATAATAAAAGTCATAATATTATAATTTTACGTGTTATTTTAGAGGGGAAATAAAGCAGCGTGTGAAAGTGAGTAACATGGAGCATCTTGTGAAGTTATACTTTAGTTTAGGTTTCACAAATAACCAAATACTTCATCTTTCTACGTCCTCGCGTACGTTTTGTTGGTTGCTGGTAATATATTTTCATATAATATATTTTTTCCTCTAAATTTTAGGACTTAAGTCTCGTAATATTATACTTTTTTCCCTCTCATAATATTACAATGTTTTTTCTCATAAAGTTACGACTCTATTCTCAGAATATTACGATTTTTTTTCTTTAAATAGTCTGACTTTATTCTCATTAAATTATGACCTTTTTCTCCTAATATCATGACATTATTCTCGAAATTTCTGATTTTTTCCCCCCTCATTGTGGCCCTAATACTCCGTCGTACTACAGTAGCCCAGAGCGGACAAAACAAACACTGACTCTAGATAGCACCATTCACGTTTTCGCTTCAGCCACCAAAGGTTTCAGTTGGTTCCAATCTGCCACCTCACAGCTAGATGCCCCCATATCCTCCACACTGCACCTTTAATTAACCCTTTACTCATTATGTTAAAAGTAAACATTAACTGGGTGGCATTACGTTTCCTTCCACTGTTGCAAATTAGTTGTATATAAACATAATTTCTGGGAGACGGGGGTCAATAATAGATGAGAGGCACAGACTGAGGTCAGCAGTGATGCACACAGACCCACAATGCTCTGCAGTAAAGTTGCAAAGATCACCTGACTTTAACACAAAGAGCACAAAAAGAGAGCTGACCTGTCCGTGAACCTCTTTCTGTCCACATGAAAAGGGACAGACAGCGAGGAGAGAGCAGCCCGGCAGCACTGAGGAATGCTGGGTAGAGCCCCGTGCTCGTTGCCGTTGCCGTTGGAATGCCCCCGGGGCCTCTTACATAAGTCCCGTCAGGCCGGCGGCGGCAGTGGCGGCGGCGGCTGCTGCTGCTCTGTTAGCCACGCATTCACATTCAGCAGCCACACCAGACTATCACTGAAACTCAGCCACATATTCAACCCAGCATCCGGTTCTTCACACCGCGGAGAAGAGCTGGGAGACGCTGTAATTATGGACTTCATGTAATTGCAGCATGACACCCACAACAACTCACTCACACTTCAGCTTTACTAGTAACCATTATTACTGTTTAGGTGGTCTGAGGCTTTGTAGTTGGACAGAAGACGTGAGCCACAAACATCCTGTTGGCCTTAACATGTGTAGCTTTACATACAATCTGCTTGTTTGTTTGGTTTTTAATGACAATTAGATTTAAACTCCCACCACAAGTTTGGGGGGCAGACTCTGTTGAGAACATCAGTTATCAATACCCAGTAGAAAAGAGGCTTAAAACTCATCCTTTTTCTATGGACTTTGATCCCCAAAGTTTCACTTTGAGGTTATTTTTTTGTCTCTTTGTGGTCACTTTTTGTGTCTTTGTGGTTGTTTTACAACACTGAGTTTGGTTTTCGTCTCTTTGTGGTCGTTTTACAACACTGAGGTTGTTTTACAACACTGAGTTTGGTTTTAGTCTTTTTGACGTCGTTTTTAGTCTGTGATTGTTTTATAATGCTTTGACGTCATTTTTTGTCTCTTTGTGGTCGTTTTATAACGCTTTGTTGTCGTAATACAACACTGAGGTTGTTTTTTGTCTCTCTGTTGTCGTCGTATTACAACACTTTGAGGTTGTTTTTTGTCTCTTTGAGGTTGTTTCTTTAAATCAAATAAAAAAATAACACTAATTTATTTTTGTCTGAAAAAGTCAGAAAGTAAAAATAAGGCAAAATGACAAATTTGGGTTCATCAACTGTACCAAACAGCCATATTTTTTTTTTATTTCACAATGACACATTGGACAGGTACTGTAGATATATATATAGTATATCAAAAACACATCAGTTGACATGTCATATCTAAAATTAAAAAACACTCGTTTCAATTTGCACATAGAGCTCAAGTCTTAAAAGACACAGAATAAAAGTGACCGAACATTACAAATGAAGGAACGCGTCAAAATACATTTCCCAGCACATATTTCTATATTGCATACACATTTACTCAGGAGTGGAGATCTGAAACACGTCGATGGATCGCCTTTAAATGATATCTGTGGTGAACGATGAGGGAATCAATTTCAAAAGGCCACCATACGGACTTCAATTCAGCAGAAACAGCCTGCTCAGCTGCCCAAAGCAGAGGACAGACGACGAGCGATAAGATGAGTCATTCCCTACACGGTTATGAGAAATGTTGAGGGATACCAGCAGGTACTGGTAAGCAGCAACCGGAGCTCTTAGAGGAGCTCCTGAATGTCCAGGTTTCACTCAGTTTGGTCATGCAAACATAGAAGAACGTCCTGGAAATATAAAACCTCCTTCGTAGTCCTGCGTAGATTGCGACACGGTGCCGAACACATTCGTGAGGGTTTTTAAATGAAAATCTACAGCCATCACTAGAAAGCTTTCCAGTACAGATTCATCCGGAGAATGTTGTTTCATTAACGGCTTACAGTGCTCATTACCTCACAACACACCCAACCCTCTGGCATCACATTTATGAATAAACATTTAGGTGACTGCGCCAATGCAAGAGGTTCGTTTACACTGTGTCAACTACTTTCGTGCTATAAACACAGCAGGTTTCTGTATTTAAAAGGCAAGGTGAGAGAGGTGTTGATACGGCGTCTGTATCATACTAATGACTGCGAGTAAAACCGAGTCAAGGCCAGAGAGAAAAGTCTTGAGAAATCATTATATAAAATGTCACATTTGAAAAAAAACTGACTACAGCATAGATGGTCTGTCAAAAAATTCAAGACAGAAAAAAAAAATGTTTTCTCTCATCCAAACTAAATATTACAAACAGCATCTACAGAGAGAAATAGATCATTTCTAATAACTTAAAAATAGTTAAATTATTATGCAATACAATACTCTTCCATTTGGGGCCAGAGGGTAAGAAAATAGATCTGCTCAAAGCCTACGCAAAAAAAACCCAAATAAGGTGTTTGCCAACAGGTCCAAAGGCTAAACAACGTAACCTAGTGATGTGTGCTCCGACTTGCATGTGTTGAGTGTGTCCTTTTTGGAGGAGAGGACGGTCTCTCAGATCCCTTCAAGTCCTGCAGTGAGAAGCTTTGGCACACAGAAACACCATTGGGACGAGATGACGCATCACAACACGGTGCTAATGAGGGACACTCATGCAGGCCTCGCTCCAGTCCTGGAGGAGAGAAGGTCAGTGAACCCCGACATGCATCGCCACCATACTGCCAGGGCGACAAGAGACAGAGGAGAGGCTGGGAGGGATGGGGGGAGATAGGTATACAGAGAAAGAAATGGCTCAAATGCATGAACACAGAGCAGCCGTAATAGGGGGGCGATGACGGAGAATAAAAGTTATGGAAAATGATCTCTTGTTAGGGCCACGACCGGTCAAAAAGATAACATGACAGTGATGATTTCAGTCTGGTATGGTGGTTTTCCAGCTTCCCCTCTGTTTCTCTCTACCCCTTCCATCTCACAGAGACGACTCCACCTCTCTAGCGATGGTGATCTCGGCCTCGGACCGAGGGAGCACCTCAACGGCAGCGGCCTGGTCCGGGGTCTCGCTGATCACCTCCAGGGCCGAGGCGACAGAGGCAGCCTTGCACTCACCGCCGGCCTTCTTATCAGTGTTCTGTTTGTCCGCGGAGCCGCAGCACAGCTTGGGAGCACACTGAGTCCGACAGGAGAGCTCGCAGAGCGAGTCCCGAGACTCCGAGTTGAACGTGACAAACTCAGGCTGGATGGTGGTGGCGTGGATGCCCTCGTCGTGGAAGAAGTCCTTGATGCGCTTGGCCACTTCCATGTAAGACGTGGGGTCGTGGCACTTGATGTGCGCCGTGGCGATGATGCGACTGCCGGCCAGCTGCCAGATGTGCAGCTCGTGGATGGCCAAGACGCCCTCCAGGCTGAGCAGACGCTCGTTGAGCCGGTGTATGTTGATCTGCTTGGGCACCGTCTGCAGCAGGATGAGCGCCGACTCTTTGAGCAGCGGGTAGGTGGTGTACAGCAGGATGCACACCATGATGATGCAGAGCGTGGGATCCAGGTAGAGGACCCAGCAGGGGCCGGCGAACTTCATGGTCGACATGGTGGGGTCTTCCAGCAGGTCGACCAGCGTGTGGTTGACGTGCTTGTGGTCCGTGGAGTGGCTGTCGATGCATGGGTTCATACACGTCTCACCTTCTATGCAGGGCTGCCACACAAAGGTGAATATGAGAGAATTGACCACCACGATGACAGAGCCGAGGGCGTCACCCAACACGTGCAGGAAGACGCCGCGCATGTTGAGCTGCGACGCCGCGTCGTGTTCATGGTCCATCTCCTCATAGTGGGTGTTGCCATTCATCTGCACATCTGTGCCGTCTTTACAGCTGATTTCTGAAGAGAAAAACAAAGTTAAGTTTAGTTTACCAGCCAAACCAGTTGTTTAGTTTACCAGTCGTTTTACAACATTTTGAGGCTGTTTTGTCTCTTTGTGGTCGTATTACAACACTTTGAGGTGTTTTTTTTATACCTCTTTGTTGTCGTTTTTAGTCTCTTTGTGGTTGTTTTACAACACTTTGAGGTTGTTTTTTGTCTCTTTGAGGTTGTTCTTAGTCTCTTTGTGGTAATTTTTAGCCTCTTTGTGGTCGTATTACAACATTCTTAGGTTGTATTTGTCTAAGGTTAGTTTAGTTTCCCAGAACTTGAGGTGAACTTTTAATAATCAGCTGGCCTTTCACACTGAGATACTAATAGAGCATTCAAACTAGATATAAAGACAATACAGAAAAATAGAAATATTGCTTTGAGAAATTACAGGAAATCAACAACAACAAACTCATTGCTGTGCCAAATAAAAGCTGTAATAAATTAGCCAGCCGTAAGGAGATTCCTAGAAGATGCAATCAGTGGCAACCAGTTGCTTAACTGCTCAGTTACATCATTTGGGGTCAAAGCACAAGTCCAACTGAAACAAAAAAGCCAGAACTCAGCCTGCGATGTTATCAGGTGAAACGTGTCGGAGCTGTTCCATTAAAAAGTCAAGAGGAGGATGACTACGGGAAATTTACGAAGACATTCAGTCCATTAAGGTGACGTATAAGTGTGTTTTTTTCTTGCTAACAATGCGCTAGCTTTCACCGTGGAAGACAATGGGTTACTGTGCTATAACTGCTCGGGATTTCAAACAAGAGAAATGTACCAGACAGCCATGCTGGATTATACGAAAGAAAACCCCCAGCATGTGGGATCCTAAACGCTCCGAAACACTCTGCAGTAATTCAAGCATTCATTCAATTAGTAATTGCAGGCGGTTTGGTAACGTACGCAGCTCTGAGGGTATGGTACCTGAGCAATGGCTGCTCCCTTCCAGCAAGGGACACCGCGGGTCATTCATCAACGGCTAATGGTGTGGCTGGGGCTGTCGGCTCCACGGCTACACTGATGTATGACCCAGTAAGAGCCATCGGGGCATGGAGGGGAGGGGGGTGGGGGGGGGTGGGGGGTCGCCTCCACTTATTGAAACTGGCAGGGCCTAACAGTGTGGGGGGAGAAATGGTCTTCTGTACGGGTTTAACTCTTCAGTGGACAAGCTTTTGGGGGTGGGAAAAAAAGAAAATCGATTCACCTATGTATGGCAGTTTTTGAATGCAAGAATTGATATTGCTTTGATTTGCTTCATTTGAGTCTCTGCGGAGGTAGAAGGAAGTTACCGCTTTTATTGTTGTAGTCTGAGTAATGTGACGTCATATCCGTTCCGTATCTGTCAACCAAAACAAACCTCAGCGAGGAAGTAAAAAACAGGGGAGTGTCAGCGTGGATACAACCTGCACGCTCACATGTCAAATCCAAAGTGGTAAACACTACACATCCAGTGAAGGATGGAAACACTTTGGGTTTCACACATTACCAGGAAAAGCAGAGCTAGACATCACGGTTAAAGCTGCATGCTAACTCTGTCATGGACAGGAAATGTTATTGTATCGCGGTAATACACCATGGATGCATAAAGAAAACAGAGCTGACGGGAGAGCTAGAGACGGACATGGCGAAGTTAGAGGAAGAAAACATGTGTGACTACTTCCGGTTTTCAAAATAAGGTGTTAACAAAGGGGACTGTATATACAAAATACATCTATGAAAATAAGATTGATTGGATTATATTCACCAGAAGTATAAAACATTACGTGTCCCTTATAAATTAAAAAGAAAAAAACACTAATTTGTGAGGGAAATGTCTTTATTCTTTGATTTTTTTGGTTGCTGGAACAAATTAAATAAATAATGCCTGTCAATGACTGATATATTTGACTTCAGGACATCTCTGACTACATACTTGCTGAAAATCAAACATTTTACTGTATTCATTTAGGGATTTTCAAAGTAAAAGTCTCTAGAAATGTATGATTCAACTTTTCACCGTCGTCTAGTGTTAAAAAAGTTAAAAATTGCAATAAATCATAATATTGAATCGCAATATATATCGAATCGGCACCCAAGTATCGTGATAGTATCGAATCGGGAGATAGGTGTATCGTCCCAGCCATAGTGGTCTATTGTCAATAAGAAGACATCTTATTTGACCACAACTAACAAAACGATAAGTTGTTTCTGTTTGAGGATTAAAGGTTTTCACTATTGTGTAAATCCACTTGTACAGCTCGTGGGAAATTGTGAGCAGTAAGAATAATGCACAAAGAGCTCCAGGAATTTTGATCTATGACACACTTATACGAGTTTGAACTTGTCAACAACAGGGTGTTTCTTGGCCCAGTCTGACAGTAGCTTCTAGATAATCTTTATTTATAAGCCATCTGATAGTGGGCATTTTTACAATGCCTGAAACCCGAGGCCGTTTAGGTCACTGAATGCGGTCACGTTTCCAAGGATAGAATAACCCACCAATAAATATCTGATAACAAACACCAACAACATCTAGAGTAAATGCCGCTAGAAAGAAAAAACATTAATAAGGATTAGTCACTCAGATAGGGTGTCCTCAGAGTACTCTGAAGATACACAGTACGTATATACAGTTATGCAATCCGGACTGATAACAATGGAGAGAAAGTCTGGCTTCAATGTGGGACACAATGAGGTTTGACTCACAGGGTTTGGACACTATATATACTGACATGGACTGTACACTTTAACATTAAAACAGCCAGTTTTACTTCCTGTTTTTTAGTTAACGTTCCGTCTCAAACAGAGAATAGGGGTGCGGTTAATAGTCAGACGTAATTCATCACCATGGCAACCAGATTTCATCGTTATTCAAGCGAGTTTAGATGAAGTTACTGTTTATCAGACCACAAATGAGACAAGATTTAGCACAACAGGCCGACTCTCTCTCACTCGCTCTCTTCTTCACCGTCTCCTCCTGGCAAGGCAGCCATCTGGCTGCTACTGCACCGAGGAGCCGCACCGCCGCACGCCGGCCACAGCGTACCAGAGGACGGATAGATATGTTGCCGAGGTCCACCGTTTGAAATGCAGTTTTGGGACGTTTTGGAGGTGCACCGTCCACCAGCACCGGCCGCTCCCGCCTCAGCTCCCAGCACCGACACCGCACCGGGTTGCACTGAGATTTGTTTATTTCTCTAACGGGACTTTTCTCTTGTTTTTTTGTAAATCAAAATCAATAGGTCCTAAAAGTTAGAATAATAGCTGAATCCAGAGTTATTTCCCTTCCTCCGTTCATGTGAATGAGACCCAGACTGTGATGACAGCACAAGTGTGACGTTGTGACCCCGTGACGGAGTCATGTGACCTCCAACGCTGTATCCAGTTCTCTTTATACATACAAGCATTTTATCAACAACCTTCTTTCTTTCTTTAAAGTTATTTGTCAAAACAAAAAAAAGGCAAACAGTGTGGCTAATCAATTCAGTCAAGAAATGACTTAAATAAATATGAAATATTAACTGGAGGGGGGCTTTAATAAGGATTAGTCTCTCAGACGGGGTGTCCCCAGAGTACTCTGAAGATATACCTATGTACTGTTATGTAATCTGGACTGCTAACAATGGAGACAAAGTCTGGCACATGCTGTCAATGTGGGACACAATGAGGCAGGATATACAGGGTTTGGGCACTAGATCTACTGACATGGACAGTTTTCTTC
>CAKAOH010009726.1:0-20017 GCA_916701665.1 Sebastiscus tertius
CAAACACAAACAAACACTCATTCAGACAAACAGCTGTAGACTAAAATTGAAACAGAAATAAAAAGCTCTATCTTGCAACATGATGTCCACTGCTTGAAAAAAAGGGAAACCTTCTCTCGCAAAGTTATTATAAGAAATTATTAGAAATACATTATGGTGCCTTTTAAAGAATATTGTAGATTTTTAGGAAACATTTTTGGTCTTTTTTAGACAATAAAATCTAAACATTAAAACGGCTGTAATCGATATTTTTCTTTGTTTGTAGAGACCAAAAACAGAGCTAAAAGGAGAGGGAATATTGGCCTTACGTTCATCAGGTGGACACAAACACGACTCCAAATAAATTACAAAGTTGCTCCGTAAGTTTGCCATATCAACTTAAAAGGTTATGTCAGTGTTGCGCTTACAAATTGTTTCTGCTTAGTAGTAGGTAGTTCACCAAAGTCACCAAAATATTGCAGGTTTAAGGTATGAACCGTTGTAAAACTGCCCTGTAAAGGGCGTCAGGATGGCACCGACAGGACAGATGATTTTTGTTAGAACAGAGGTGTGCTTACAATGCTGCTCTAACTTCACTGCCTCTATATTTCTCCAATGAAACCACTCGCCCAGCCCCCAAAAAGAGGACATCTCATTCAGAGGGAGTCTTTTAAGGCCTCAGTAGGCCCGTCACCTATCAGAGTCAATTAAACATTGTTAGATTAGTTTGTACTGCAGCATCAGAGCCAGACCAGCTCTGTGAGTCAGCCAACAACACTCCAATCAGCACTTGTCAACTCAAACTGTTAATCACTGAAAAAGTCAACACATATTAATACTGGAAGTTGAGAGGTGCGATTCCAATGCTGAGGAAAAGATCTGAGTTGAAATATATCTTGACCAAGATAATGAGAACAAACTTTATTTATATATTCATAGTAGGGCTGTTAGCACAAAGTTAACACAATAATAACATTTTAACGCCACTAATTTCTTTAACGCAACTTGCGATTTTGAGGTTGTTGCGGGCTCAATTTTAAAGCTAGAGTGAAGATATTGGTATCATATGAATCTAGAAAACCTAATGAATCCATTGGTACTACCCATGTGATAATAGCTTGTCGCGAAGAACTTTAAATAACGCTCTAAACTGGCGGAAAAACTGGCATGGCCATTTTCAAAGAGGTACCTTGACCTCTGACCTCAAGATATGTGAATGAAAATGGGTTCTCTGGGTACCCACGAGTCTCCCCTTTACAGACATGCCCACTTTATGATAATCACATGCAGTTTGGGGCAAGTCATAGTCAAGTCAGCACACTGACACACTGACAGCTGTTGTTGCCTGTTGGGCTTCAGTTTGCCATGTTATGATTTGAGCATATTTTTTATGCAAAATGCAGTACCTTTGAGGGTTACTGGACAATATTTCATTGTTTTTTGTTGGTAATTGATTTCTAATAATACATGTATACATAGATTTGCATAAAGCAAGCATATTTACCCACTCCCATGTTGATAAGAGTGTTAAATACTTGACAAATCTTCCTGGAAGGTACATTTTGAACAGGTACTGTAAAAAAATCTGCGATTAATTTGTAATTAATCATGATTAACTATGGACAGTCATGCGATTAATCGTGATTAAATATTTTAATTGATTGACAGCCCTAATTTGTAGATTTGTTTTGTTAATGTATCAGTAGGTAATCAAATTATCCACCTTTTAATTCACTATTCAGAGTCAGTTGTGGATCAGGTTTTCTTTGTAAGACTCTCACACAGAATGACTCACCGCTCACCTGATAGAGACAGTATCTCTGTCCTGTACTGTAACAGAGTTCACAATTATAGTCATGCTTGGCTGCAAATGTCAGTGCATCTATGTCAGTTTGGCTCTGTTAGGATCCATGTGTCAGCACCTCATAGATGTCTCAGCCTGCACAAAGCCCAGGCGGCTGCACATGAGCATTTTACCCATGCCTGCACCTGAAAGGGACCTCAATTGCACAACAGGATCGCACGTTAGGATGGTTATAGAAGTCGAGCACTATCCTACTTATTTTGTTCTACTTCATTAACACAGATTCATTTCTGTGTGTGTGTGTGTGTGCCAGCTGTCTGACAGCGAGGCAGAGAGGAGGGTGGAGGGGGGAAGAGTCAGAGGAGATGAGTTGTTACCACACCAAGCTCTTGTGGCCTTGGCAAAGTATTTCCCATGAAGTAAAGCTTTTGCTGTCTTTTCTCTTGAATTGTGCGGTGCAGCTCATCTTTGTGTGGGCACGTAATGGCACGCAATTCAGTCTACAAAGTGATGCAATTTAAAGCTGGGGTAGGCAACTTTGGAGAAACCCGCAAGAGTAAGCTAGATTTTGAAAGTATCCAGCTGAAAAAATCCCAGCCCCTCCCTTTAGGCTTATTCTACACTAAAAAATGTTTTTATGACATAGCTAATTTGCTTTCTTGCCGAGAGTTAGATGAGAAGATTGATATCATTTTCTACAATATATAGCTACTGCCAGTGTCCGCTTAGCTTAGCTTAGCACAAAGACTGGAAACGGCTGTTTCCCCCCCATTTCCAGTCTTTATACTAAGCTAGGCTAAGTGGCTAATGGCTGTAGCTTCATATTTACCACACAGACATGAGAGTGGAATCAATCTAGTCACCAAACTCTTGGCAAGAAAGCGATTTAAATGTATTTTCTCAAAATATCCAAAAAAACAAACGCACAAACATTTCCCTAATTAAAACTGTCTATCTTACACGTAGATAGACAAAAAAGATAAGAGTCCTAATTCAGAAACGCTCACCCTAACATGACAATACCATTACCAAGAGGTGTATGGTTTAACGTTTTTCATTACATGTTCTGAGTTGTCGGTATAACCGGTGTGAGAACGGCACTTTGCCCAAACCGTATCTCCGTTCTGCAGCAATAATGGACAGTTCATTTTTTAAATCTTCTATCTCAACTTGATCATAATCTCCACTTTGGTCGCAGGTATTGCAATTTTTCAGTGATGCACAGAAAGGTTTTTTGTGTGTCATTTCTGACAAGCTTTCACCGCTGCCTAAATCCTCTGATTCTTAAGCAGGAAGATACAGGTAGTCATCCAGCGTCCACCAATATCCTTGAGCACAGTGTCGTGTTTTCTCAGCTGTCAAATTCCTGACATGTCTTTTTAAGCTTGGCAGATGGAGCACTTGTGAAAAGGACCTTGGCTCTGAAAATGCATGTTTGTCATTGTACGACGTTGAACCTGTTGATTTTTTTTAATATGTAGAGATGATTGATTTCTATATAAAATGAGTCATTAACAGTAAGTAGATTTTGTAAAAGAATAGGTAATACCTCCTCAAATGATACAGGCTGCTCTCATTCACTGTTTGTACTTCTACCTACGAAAAGTAATGCAATGTAATTCGTATATAACCCATGTAGGCTAATCGTTAGCCAAGACGTGCCGTGCTGTCTCTAAGGAAGTCAGGTGACATAGTATAAAGAGCGACAAAGTCTGCGTAGAGAGGAGGTTGGGGTGGATGGAAGGGTAAAAAAAAAAAACACAGGACTTTCCCCCAGGAGGCCGCTGTTTGTCTCTTGTGTAAAACCAAAGTCAACGTTGACTTATTTTAACTTACTTTTGTTGCGTAACTCACATACTTAACTAATGCCACCTACATGGGTTAGGTAACAAACATACTTATTTTAACCCAAACCACAATCTTTCCCTAAAACTCACCAAGTAGTTTTGGTGCCCAAACAGGTTCTGCACTGCAGGGGCTTGCAAAGGCGCATTGATCACTCGTATTGCTGAACATGCACACGCTTGAAAAATAACATTTTGTAAGATATCATGTGAACCGTTGAGGATACGTTGAATGATGAAACTGCATAGTGCACTATTCCCAAACTTTTCTGTCTGTGACTCCTCAACTTCAACAAAACTTTATTGCCCCCAAGGGAAATTTTAAAAATGGTCTTAAGCCCCAGACACACCAAGCCGACATCAAAGAACAAGCGCAATGAAGGCCTCACATCGCTTTTGTGTTGGCCAACAAGTTGCACTTGAACACACTGCAAAGAAGCCGACGGCCAGTTAGCACGTACGTTCTGCGCCTGCATGAGATGAAATAATTCTCCATACCAGCAGGCGGCAGTAGTCTGTATTTGTCATTCAAAAAGGGAAACCGGAAGATCAAGGACTGCGGATATACAAGCTGTTGTTATGATACGTACATGAAATTAAGCAGCATTTGCCGACCATTTTCACTCCACTCTCACTCACCACTTAGCTTCATTCCAGATGGCCATGTCGTTGTGAAAATATCTGTACATTGGAACGATCAGATGAGATGAAGATGAAAAATTAAAAGAGCCTTTTGTGTTTTCCTCTTGACTGTACTAGTTTACTTGCTTTCTTGACTTCTGTTTCTCTTCTCGTGCACTGATTCGCTTAAGCTGAACAGCCAATCAGAGTGATTTCTCTCACCGACGGGCTCCGCTGCTGATTCAACATGCTGAATTGGCCGAAAAACCTCCAACACAGGCAGACTAGAGCCGATGGTGCCGGACACAACGCAAAAACTAGGCCGACAGACGCTCACCGTCGGCTCCAAACTGTCCGACGGCCGACCGTCGGCTTGGTGAGTCAGTGACTTCACACCAAACACAGATGTATAAGATACATTACAAGACGGAGAGTCTACAGCAATCACTCAGGCTGTATTTACACAGCGATCTTAGTTTAGTGTGTTAGCATGCTAACATTTGATAAATATCAACGTAAGCTAATTAGTACTGCTGAGGTTGATGGGAATGACATTAATTTTTCCAGGTATTTTGTCATAAACCAAAGCATATATTGAAATTCTGACCTGATGATGGCGCTAAAAGCAAAGTCAGGGAATCACCATTACAATTGATCCTGAGGAGGATGTGAATGCTTGAACCAAATTTGATGTCATTCCATCTAATAGTTGTCACTGAAAACACAAATGTCAAGCTGCATATGCTTTTGGAGATGCAACTCTCTGGTATTTAAAGACAACAATAAACATAACATTGTGTTGTTAATCATCTCGCGACACATAAAATAAAAACCAGTTCATTGATCTGCCTTGCAAAATCTTTACACTTCTTTGTTAATTGAGAATTTAGTTTGTTTAGTACTCAATGATAGTTTAATTGTTAGTTGACAGAGCTGGATGAGAGTCCGCCTCGGTTCTTTAAAGGTTAAGTTAAATATATCTATTGTTGTTGTTGCTGGATGATTACAAGTCATTATAGGTCATTAGTTTCACGTTGCATTGTGTGGTTAAAATTTATTGCCAGATAATTAAAGGTCTTTACAACCGAGAGATATTAACACACATGGCGCTAGTAGCAGCACATCTTTGTGCATGAATTGACTGAGAGACTTGAGCATGACCACTCAAACAGGATGTGGTGCAGAGCGGTCCACTTGTGTCTAGAAAAGACAAGAGAGGTAGCAGTGTTTTGGGTGTTGTAGGTCTCATGCATACCTGTATCTAGGTTGTGCAGAGGGAGGTTGCTCTTCTGACTCAGCCTTGCATGGTACTTGGCCAGAGAGAGAGAGAGAGAGAGAGAGAGAGAAATCTAGACTGGTATGTTGTTTCTTCCAGTGCCACCTGTGCGTCTGTTACAGTGGGATTTGTACCTCCTCAATCACTGACACATGCGGATTATCTGTACTTAGAGGAAAAAGCCAATACAAGCCACATCTTGTGTGCAAGCAATCAGGTACTCAAACACAACATATCTTCCCCTTTGTGGACAGAATCTTTTAAAGATCTGCTACCAGTATAATTGCTGTAATTAGACCTGTAAAAGAATGTTATTTCTATGTAACCCTTCCCAATTGTAAATCTAACACATGTTAAAAAACACAGACACCCTGAAGCCGTATTGTCTTGAAACCTGTTTGATGGATGACGTATCTGACTTAATGTGGATTTATTCTCCTGGTGTTTAGCGAGTTGGATAATAAGTGGCCTTTGTGGTTTTGTCATGAGGTGCCCTGGGCTTGTCTTTGGCATAGATAGTCAAATTCAGGTGCAAACACAGGTTAAAGTTGGGTCAACTGTTGAGGAAACATTACAAGTGAGTGAGTAAGCCAGAGAGAGATGAGAGGAAATACTGTTGAACAATGCTGATAATCTCCCTCATTAGAAACCGACTCACCTGGATTTCTCTCTGTGCAGGTGCAGGTGGAAGTCTGTCCCAAAGCAGATACTTTCCTTTTCTTTGTTTGGCTTTCACAGGTGTTGTCATGGTCTGTTCAACATCTATGCTGTCAGGGGGTTTATAGTAACTGACATTATAAACTGTATGTCTATTAGTATTCATACTGTATATAGAATAAGTAGGACAGAAGGAGGGAGATCATTGAAAAGGTTCATGCTAATAGTGTGTCTGTGGGAAACTTTGAGATTAAAAAGCCTGATCAGTAATCCTTCTGTCCTGTACCTGCTTATCGTTGAGGGTCACAGGGGCTGACACATACAGTGGAGACGATATTCATGCCCACATTCATAACTACAGGCAATTTAGAGTCGCTAATTAACCTAACCTGCTGTATCTCTTTGGACTGTGAGAGGACACCAGAGCCCCTCAACTCTAATATCAACAAATATAATACATTTAAATGGATAGTTCGGGTTTTTTGAAGTGGGGTTGTATGAGGTACTCTGACTATATTACATACTGTAGATGACGGTCTGCACGCCCACAGCTTGGAGAAGCAGACAGGAGTTACTGCAGAGAACCAAAGCCATGTACTACTGTGGACGGGGACCAGAAAAATTGATTTTAGCCACCTAAAAGAAAGACCAACCTAAAAATAAAACAATATCAGTCTAAGTGTATGCTTTATTTAGAATATTTTCGGTGGTTTACCTTGTCGTTAGACAGCTATACAGTCTATGTTTCCAACGGGTAACTAAAGATGTTATCTATGCTCTCGCCACAGCAACCAGACTCCATTGGAAAAAAACAGTAGTTTTACCAGAACACAGGAGTTACTGCTTTGGCGAGAGCATTACAACGGCTTCAGTTTCCTGTAGGAAACAAAGATTGTATAGCTATCTCATGGCAAGGTAAACCAGCGAAAATATTCTAAACATAGCGTACACTAATTGATTCTTTTTAGGTGGCTATAATACGTTTTGCTGCCGGCCCTGTCCACAGGAGTACATTGCTTTGCTCTGGTGTCGGTGCTCCTGTCTGCTTTTCCAAACTAGGGGCGTGCCGACCGTCATCTACTGTAGATAATGCACTGATTACTTCATACAATCCCACTTCAAAAGACCCAAATTATCCCTTTAAAGCTCATATGATACAGATACTTATTTTTGTTGGTTTGGCAACCATTGTTGTGATAATATTTTACTCACCAAGTTAATTACTGAGATCTGATTTCTAAAAAGAAAAGAAGTCAGACTGGTCAGATGATCAGACACGTTTCTAACAAACCTCCAGTTTAGCCAAATTTTTTCGGAGGAGAAAACGTTGAATGGTGAAATTATTTCACAAACTGTCTGTTGTAAACATCCATCACAGTTTACAGATTAAGCTCTTGGTTCAAATTGTACCTAGTGTGCTTACTGTGCAATGAGGAATTATTACCAATATTTTGGGTGTGCTCACTTTTGGTTTTACCTCCAAATAAAGTGGTTTATATTCTATAATCTGGCTAAATCATTGCCTGTCTGATCATCTGAACGCTCGCATTTCTTGCCCCACCGGACTATATTGTTGCGATGTTGCCGTTTCTCAGCAGTTAATTTATTGAGCACAGTGTTGGCATAACTGATAAAAGTGTGAGGCAAAACCACAAAAACAAGACCCAAGTTGTAGTAAACAAGAATTACCTTTTAACGACAACAATTGGAGACAAAGAGCACTAAATCTAGAGCTGAAGAAGGGATAAAGGAACAGACGATGTGCAGAGAAGATGGCACAAATGGAGTTAATATGTTGTTGTTGCAACCCTGAAAAGATAAGGATTCAGTCTGGTTAAAGAAAACACTCACATTAATCTATAGGTGTAAGACTGTGTTGTTCAGGAGGATGAAACTTTGTTGTTGGACAAGTTATTCTGGATTCTGTCAGAAAATAATAGACTTTATTTTGATGTCTTGGTCTTTCTGTTAAAAAGGCGAAACCCGACCAGAGTCAGTCAGACAGAGAGAGACTGTTTAACACCTGGATGCAGGTTGAGGCCCTAACTCTGCAGATATACAGTTATAAGGTTATTAACGCACAAAGTACTAAAGCCAGGACTTTGCATTGTGTGTGTGTGTGTGGTATTGAGTTTGCACGCCTAAGTGCATATATGCATGTACGTGTGTGTGTGAGAGAGAGAGATTTTGGCTGTGCTTGCAGGATGATAAACTCAAGCACCCACACTCTGTCATGCATAGAGAGGCTTCAGCTGCACAATGGCAGCGTGATGGGTGTGACTGTCTCCGGGATTAAAGCAGGAGAATAGACCCAGAAACGGACAGGTTCCACCGCCTCGCTCGCTCTGCGTTAAGACTCCTCCTTAACACCGACCGGGCAAATCCTGACACTCTTTAATGTCACAGTATCTGCAGCAGTCTGGGTTATATTTAGTTTTTTTTAAAGTGTGAGTTGTTAAATGTGAAATTATACTTTTAAAGGTCCCAGGTTTGAACCTATTCCCCATGTGAGCTGACACCTTTTTTTATTTATTCTGACACCCCCACCCGCAGGTTAATTGATTTGTTTGTGTATCAACTTTTTGTTTGGGACACCATTTGAATGGACTGGTGGATTTGCACACCAAATGTTGTCCCATTGTACTGTTTTGCATGCCGTGCGGCTGGCCCTTAGCCTGGCACCATTCGTCATGATGAAAGCACTTCTCTCTGGTTCACTGTTGGCTCACACTTTAAAACCTTTTACAAGCTAAACCACTGTGGAGAATTTATGACCAGGAATAAGCTACACTGAAGTTAATGTGTTCAGTCCTGCCAAATAACTCTGACTCAAACCCGGGTCTTCATACACACATAGCCTGGTGTAGTAAGCTAATTGTTAAGTGTATATAAATTATAACCGAACAGCAGAATCATCCTGTCTGCAGGTGTTTTATCGTCCTTAAAAGCTTGTCTGAAGGTACTGATACTGGAAACCTTACATATTATTTGTTAATATCTATATTTTAAGGGAATTTTATTGGGAATTGCTTGCCTTTTTTTTGCACCCAGGTTTGGGTAGAAGTCTTGATTGATTACCTTTTTTTAAATCAATCTTACAATTTTAGTCAAATCTTTAATAAAACTATTTGGTATGTTTTCTTTTTGATTGATTTCCATGAAACACATTTGTCATCTTTTTGTTTTGTTGAAGCATTTTACCTTCATTTTATGTCATTGTGTACTCTCGGGTGAATGACAGACGGATAATGAGGAGGACAGAATACAAATTGGTCCTTTTGTCACCTGGAAATCATTAGGCAACTGTGAAAAGGTAAACGCTTCCAAAAAGGGAAAGGACATAGAAGGTTTGTGTTTAGAGGAATCGAGTAGAAAGCTACTGTATAACAAATTGTAGTGAATTGGTTTAATTTGTCTAATTCAATTATTTAATTAAATTTGTTGTATCATCCATGTAGAACGACTAACCTGTCAACAAATGTAATCAGTTTGGCTGTTAATGGAGAAGTTTAGCTCTTTATTTTGTAGATATATTAAAATAAAACAAAAGAAAAGATATATACAATACCATGAAGTGGGTTGAAAAAGGAACCCACCTAACATTGAAATTAACGACAGCTGTTTTACAATTTACAAACAGATATCAATATTTTTTTAAATATCTAAAAGAAATAAAAGTATACTAACTCCAAACAAGAAATGCTAGAGATAAAAAGACTAGAGTTGGTGACCATTCTAGGTTTAACATTTCACTAAGTTTAAGTTATATACTTTGACAACCGTAATAGATTTGGCATGAAAATGGGCAAATTTGAAGGCATTGATCACCAGCACAACTTATTCAATATCATAAATGTTGATTCAAAGATACTGGTATCAATATTGACCTTCAATAGCCTTATTTCTGTAGCTGTGATCACGTCACGTACCTACATTTAGTTAATTTTTTTTTTTTTTTTTACAATCACCTTCTCAAACCACCCACATGCAACAAGTTCACAAGCTGGTGAGAAGTTAACAGATGTGTTCACATCATAGATTGTGTATAAAGATGGACGACATGTCTCCACTTCCTCCTACTGTACATCTATGTAATCCTCCCAAAACAGAAGAATACGGCCTTCCACTGAGGATATTATCTCAAGGGGCGGTTCTGGAGGGGGCCAGTGCCACCGTAATATTAAGTCTGGACCCCCCCCCCTTTTGCACCCTAACTGTGGCAAATATTTTCATACATTTTTCCCCCCACATTTACTGTATCTCAAGAGAGGAGAAATGTAATTATTCATAGCAGTGATAGGTCATAGACTGTTTATAAGAAGTGGAGCTAGTCATCGTGGCGTCACCCATTGGTTTGTGGACTGTTGTTTTGAAGCCTCGAGTTTGGTACATTTTGGTATTTGGTTGTCACCATGTTGTTTTTTTGCAACCAGAAGTGACATGAGAGGGTGGAGCTAAACACACCCGGATGCTTAATAAGACATTTATGGTGACCAAAATGTTACAATTAACTTTCATGAATTGAAAACACACTTTCCCCTCCAGTCAATCGCCACCTTAACGTGGTGGAGGGGTTTGTGTGCCCTAGTGATCCTGGGAGCTGTGTTGTCGGGGGCGTTAGCTCCTGGTAGGGTCTTCCAAGGCAAAGTGGTCCCAAGGGAGGGGCCAGACCAAGAGCGATTCACAGACCTTAATGAATTGGAGGCAACAGACTTGTGGAATCTTGCCCAGAATAGGGAGACCGGAGCCCCCTCCTGGAGCCGGACCTGGGAGTGGAGCTCGCTGGCGAACATCTGGTGGCCGTGCCTTGGCCCATGGGGCCTGGCCAGGCACAGCCCGAAGAAACTTCATGGAGCCGCCACCCTGTAGGCCCACCTCCTGCAGGGATAGGCATAAGGGTCAGGTGCAATGTGAGCCGGGCGGCAGGCAAAGGCGGGGATCTAGGCGTTCTGATCCCCGGTGGAACGCTACCTCTCTGGTGGGGATTGAACTGGAGCTGGTGCGGGAGGTGGAGCGGTATCAACTAGATATAGGTGGGCTCGCCTCCACGCATAGCCCTGGTTTTGGAACCAAACTCCTGTAGAGGGGATGTACTCTCGCCTTTTCCGGAGTTGCCCAGGGTGAGAGGCGCTGCTGTGTTGGAGTTCTCCCCAGAGAACGAGAGGGTTGCCTCGATGCGACTGCAAGTCGCTGGGAGGAAATCTCTGACTGTTGTTTGTGCGTATGCATGTCTGTATGCACCGCTGCTCTTTCGCGTCGAAAGGGGCCAGCTGACATTGTGAATAAAGGGAGTCAAAGTGTTCTTTCACAATCACTGTGTGACATTCTCAGTTATCAGGGCTGATCCTGTCCTTATGGAGCCTCTAACCCTTTGAGGACCGATCCGTACCTAGATGAAGCCTGAGAGGTGAGGCCTGACACACCAAGGTTAACACATTTTTCTCTGATTATTTGGGGTAACAAATGGAGGGTTTTGTGGTTATATTTTCAGACACTGACTTTTCTTCTTTTTTTGGATTCCAGTGTGTAAGCCTGAGTGACAGAGACCCTCACGGGGGACAGACCTGGTGTTGGAAGTGAATCCTGAGCCGGAAACAAACTTCACCCTCCTTCAGACTGACGGACAAGCGTGGCGTCAGACCCCCAGAGACCCTCACGGTATGATTAACAAATATGCAAGAACACACACACACACACACACACATGAAATACCTCGGCCCTGTTGGCACTTACACGCTCCTTTCAGTCCCCGCCTCCTCTCTCTGTCCTCCCTCTCTCTGCTGCCATGTAGCTGCTGGACCTGTCTTACTGCCTCGTTTGTCATCTCCAATCACTTGCTCTTTGAGCGGCCCTGACAGACAGGGGTATTAGCTGCCTCTGTCTGGTGTTGAGAGCAGGGCTTTCCTGCTGAATAGAGAAACTATGTATGAACGCCACAGGAAAACATGTAATGACACACACTGGCACACTCCCACCAACAGCTGCTCCTCAGAGTGCACGAGCGTGTGCGTGTGCGTCTCAGCAGTCTTAACTCTTTTATTGGTTTAATTTCTTCTATTATTTTCTTTATTTCTATTTTCATACACCTTTTTTTTGCGTCTTCTTCTCTAGTGTGTGTTTTTAGGTGTGTGTGAGAGGAGGAGAGAAGTGTAGAAACCTGTGGGGGAGGAAGTACTCCAATACTTTACTTCAGTAAAAGTAGCAATAGCACAATATAAAAAAGCTCCATTACAAGTAAAAGTCTTACATTGAAAACGTTGCTCAGGTAAAAGTATGTCATTATTATCAAACTGTCAAGAATGGCTCCATTCAGTGTTACACTATTTGTAATTGTATTTAGGGCTGTCAATTGATTAAAGTATTTAATTGTGATTAATTGCATGATTGTGGATAGTTAAGCGTGATTAATCATACATTTTTTATCTGTTATCTGATTTGTCAAGTAGTTAATACTTTTGTCAACATGGGAGTGGGCAAATATGCTGCTTTATGCAAATGTATGTATATATTTATTATTGGAAATCAATTAACAACACAAAACAATGACAAATATTGTCCAGAAACCCTCACAGGTATTGCATTTAGCATAACAAATATGCTCAAATCATAACATGGCAAGCCCAACAGGCAACAGCTGTCAGTGTGTCAGTGTGCTGACTGGACTATGACTTGCCCCAAACTGCATGTGATTATCATAAAGTGGGCATGTCTGTAAAGGGGAGACTCGTGGGTACCCATAGAACCCATTTTCATTCACATATCTTGAGGTCAGAGGTCAAGGGACCCCTTTGAAAAATGGTAATGCCAGTTTCTCCTCGCCAAAACTTAGCGGAAGCTTGGAGCGTTATTTATCCTCCTTGGCGATAGTATGACATGGTGACTAATGGATTCCCTAGGTTTTCTAGTTTCATATGATGATTATATCACTTGTTCCAGCTCTGAAGTTATATAATGACAGTAGTTGAATGTAACCAAGTGCAATTACTCAAGAACTGTACTTGACTACTATTTTGAGGTACTTGTACTTTCCTCAGTGTTACACCCCAAACAGCTGTATTTAAATACTTAATTCTTACACGTTTATATACGGATATAATGAGTACTTTTACTTTTGACACTTTAAATATATTTTGCTGTACTTTTAGTTAACTAAAATTTTGAATAAAGAGCTTTTTTTAATTATAAAGCAGTATTCAACATTGTAGCATTAGTACTTCTACCACCACTGTATAACTCTTTATATCGAGTCAAATATGAAAACCAAAGATGTCGTGATTTTTTTATGGCTGCACCATTTCATCAGAGGAAATTAAAATGCTATATGTTAAATGCTATGTATATGCAGTCAATTTACTATTTATAATATCTTTTACATTTCCTAAAAGTTTGGCTCGATATACAGACTCAGTTGCCAGTTTATTAAGTACACCTGACTACAACTAATGTAGTCTAATACAGTGCTTCACAAAGTTTGGTGCCTTTAGGAACCCAAAGATTTATTTTCATTTTATTTTATTATACATTTATGGTACATTTTATAGCTAGAATTTTGGTACACTATTATGGCTTTATTACAGTCAGCAGTAAAGACATGAGGGAGAGAAAGATGTCACAAATTAAGGACTTTTAATAGCGTTTCATTTTCATATATATCCAAATAAACATCAACATCACATTGTTGCAGCTGAGAATGGGGACGACACCTCACATGGAGAGGTCCCATAAAAAAAAAAAATATATATATATATATTATATTATACACCCTATTTATATCAAATAAGGGTTGAGTGAATACGGGAAAAAACTCTCAGTATAATGCAATGCTGTTCAACAGCCTCTAATACAAACTACAGCCTCAAAAATGACAATAAAGATGAATCAACTCCTCTAAAACAAAAACTAATTTTACTAACTAATAAAGATGCTTTACTTTTAGCTAGGCGTACTTTATAAACTGGCAACTGAGTATATTTGTTGTTTGGAAACATTGAGATGTTGAGTAAAAATAATGGCTGTGCAACATCTATTTGTAGTGATGGATCTGAAGTGTTGAAGAGATTACAATAAATAGATTTTTGTCCAGTGTGAGTTTTGAAGTATTTTTTAGAGTTTGATGAGGGTGTTTTTTGTAACTGTCTTTTTAAGAATACACTCAGTATATTCAGTATGTTTTGCTTATTGGAGTAACTAGTAGTACCAGTTTTAGTGTCGTGAGAGTTACCTGAGTTTGATACCTATTGTTCCCTCGGCCTCAGTGAATATGTGGAACATGTCTGTAACCGGTGTGGGTGTCTTGCGGTCTGCTGCGTTTTGGGGTTGGCCAGAAAACTGACGCAGCCTGCCATTCATGCATTAAGAGCTGTGGCTGATTCAAGTGTCAAATATGATGGAGTGGCTGACTACGCTGCCAGTTTAAGCTTGCCATGGCTGGCTAGCTGGGCGGCTGACTGAGTGTGCAGCATCGCTCCTCTTTACACGCAAACTAAATGAATCGTTCAAATCCAGCTCCTGCAGACAGGCCAGTTTAGCAAGATTTTGGAAGAAAGCACTTCCTCAAATTAGATCAAAATGGCTGCTCTGATTAAAAACACAAGATTATCTTTTACTTTAAAATACACACTGATAAAGAACCATTCAGCCGTTGCATGTTTAAAAAGATCTGTGTCAGTAGTGGTCAAGGATCATTTGGCTTTTAAACACAACAGGATCAGTTGTTAGAAACGTTCAGCAGCTACGTAAGTGAGTCAGTGGCTGTAAGACAGGACGACGGAGGCAGACACAATGGCTGTGAAGGAAAACGAGCCGCTGTCTCTCTGTGGCGCGGCGTCCAAGCAGGCCACCCACCAGGAGAGAAGGTCTGAGGAATGCTTTTTACTGGATTGCTTGTCTTGTCGCCCCCCCTTCCTCCTTAGACCTGTGTCAGATGTACCATTACATACATTACCTGGAAAACAGGAGTGTGTGTTTGTGCGTGTAGTTAGTGTGCTTTTGTTTGCCTGGACATGGATTTTCCACGTGCACTCTGACCACCAGTGTTGTGGTTCCTTTGCTTTTATATCCATCTTGCTGACAGACTATTTAAGGAAAGACTGCACAAGAGGGCCTTTTCTTTTTATTACAGTTAGGGCTGAAACGATTAGTTGATGGACAGAAAATTGTTTAGTAATGTACAATTTTGATAATCTATTGATTGAAGTTGTATAAAGCCTTTTGTGCTCCAGAGGGAGCTGCGTGGAGTTTGATAAATTGCCTCAAGTGAGTCACTTGCTCCGTTAGCTGCTACTAGTATAACATGCATGATGATCCCACTAAACTGTGGGCGGACGAGTTGCATAGTGGTTAATCTAGGCAGCGGCGCAGGGTTAAGAATGCATGGAATAAAAAAAGACAATATCTCTGATTCTATTGCATCAATTTTGAACATACACCATGAGTCTGACAATGTTAGAGAAGTGCAATGCTAAATCATCCTTTATGATAGTAAAATTATTATTTTTGGGCACTGGACTCTTGGTTGGGCAAAACAATCAGTTTGCATATGCCAATTTAGGTTTTTCGAAAGTTAATTATTTTCTGACATTTTATAGACTAATCAATTAATTGAGAAAATAATCATCAGATTTTTTGCTAATGAAAATAATTGTTAGTTGCAGCTCTATTCAGAGTTTCATTAGGTTAGTTCAAAGTTCAACTAAAATAACTCAATCAGGATGTTAGGAGAGTTTTCTTGTCAAACAAATTACAGTAGCAAATTAAAACAGGTGCCGGACAGAAAGAAGAAAAATACCATATATAAAGAGACCAAGAGGAAGTCACCTTTTTAGAATCAAGAAAGGGGCTGCCACTAGGTATTTATATATTAAATTCATATTTAGAATTTTCTAAATTGATTAACCTGCTAATTATTTTCCTGATTAATGGATTCATCTTTGTCTATAAATTGTTAGAAAATAATAGAAAATGCCAATCACAATTTTCCCAATTATCTGATCAACAGTCTGCAACCCAAAGATATTCAGTTTACGCTCAAATAAGACAAAGAAAAGCACCAAGTCCTTGCAAGCGAGAAGCCAGAACCAGGAAATGTTAATAAAAGCTAATTAATGCTAAATCAATTATCCAAAAAGTTGCAGATTAATTTTCTTTTGATTGACTAGTCAATTAATGGACTAATTGTTACCGCCCTGAAAAAATACCAGGGGTTGCAAGTTGCAACCCCTGGTATTTTTTGTATAGGGCTGCAACTAACGATTATTTACTTTTTCTATTAATCTTATTTTCTTGATTAATTGATTAGTTGTTTGATCTATAAAATGTCAGAAAATGGTAAAAAATGTCGATCAGTGTTTCCCAAAGCCCAAGATGACATCCTCAAATGTCTTATTCTGTCTACAACTCAAAGATATTCAGTTTACTGTCATAGAGGAGTAAAGAAACCAGAAAATATTCACATTTAAGAAGCTGGAATCAGAGAATTTTGACTTCAAAAAAAAAAAAAAAGACTCAAACTGATTAATCGGTTATTAAAATAGTTGCCGATTAATTCAACAGTTGACAACTAACCTATTAATCGTTGGAGCTCTACTCTACAAACTTTTGTTCATTGTTATTTGATATCAAGAGGTAGAGACTTGATACACCTGTTAGTGATGACTCGATTGACACTCATTTTTAGTGGAGAAGGCATGGCCGAAATGTTGATCTATATTAGTCCCTGCGTTGAATATGCATATAAGTAAATTAGAAAAAAAATGTAATTAAATGAGCATTACGATAGATTTTAGTGTGCAAACTCTTTTTGTATGTGAGCTTTTGCTAGAGTCTCTGCTCGTAGTGTTTTCTTCTTCTACCTTCAAATATAAAAATACCAACTGTAACAGAAGCTTCTATGTTGTTGTTGAACAAACTTATTTTCTTAGCGCAAGAAACTGCATACCAACCTTCACACTGGTATTGAGATTTTCACTGTGTCAAAATAAAAGGAAATAACAGATCTATGGATCTTTGGCAGCCTCTGATTCATCACTTGCTCAGTGATCTACTGTAAGTGACCGAATCAATAGGGAAAAGGACAAATTGAACTGGAGGACATTTCTGTGCAGTACGGAGTGGATTTGCTTGTACACCTCAGTAATTGAGGTAAAGTGTAATACTTGTGAGTAAAATGTGTCCTTTTTAAGATCCCTACTGTGTTGATCAGATGTCCCCTTTATTTTTTCTTTCACTCCTCCCTCTTTAGGGATGCACCAATACCGATACCAGATCAGATATCGGGCCGATACTGACTCAAACAGCTGGATCGGTGAGAATATGGCCGATCTCTTCAATTCAATTCTATGTTTATATATAAGATTTACACTTGAGTTGTAATTCCTGTTACAACTCAAGTGTAAATTCCTGTTTGAAGATTTTTTATCAAGTTGCTGGTGTACAATTTATTATTTTAATAATAAATAACAAATAAATGTATATCTACATATTTATTTTATTACATTTTATTTTACAAAGTTAAAAAAGCAATGTTAAAGTGAAGCCTGATGTTTTCTTACACATAAAAAAATGATCCCAGTCACTTCCACACAGTGAGGCATACAGCTTGTTAATTATACACTGGTATCTGATCGGTACTCAGTCTCGGTCGATACCCAAAGCCCAGGTATCGCTATCGGTATCACATCCTTATCCTTCTTATTGCTCAGGCCTTGTTTGACCTTTGATTGTGATATTGTTGGTATTATTGTGATGACACATAAACATATCTATCAAATAGGATACCAAATGTAAATAAGAGAAAAAGGCAAAAGTGCCAGTAAAGATGAAAATGACTCATTATCTGTGATTGTGTGTGTGTAACTCCACACTGAACGATGTAAGTTTGCCGCCACTGGAGGGCGCTTTACTTCTAGTTTCAGTTTTTTACTGAGCAGCAGACTTAGTGAGACTCCAGCACATAGCTGGCACAGTTTCATAGGAGACGCCCTATATTAATAGTACCCACCTGTACACACATGACAATGGTAGTCACTGTATCTTGTGGTTGGCACAAGTGTTTGTAGACTTATCTGGCCTGCGACATGTCAAACAAAGTGCAGGCTGTGTCTATATTTGCAGTTATCAGTAGAGCGACCGGCCACAGGGTGTGTGACTGTGAGGGTGACATGCTCTGATGCTGTTCAAAAGAACTAGCTGACTCAGTCTGCTGCAGGACGTTACAGCAAACCCCCCCCATACTGGACCAGTGTCAACGCAGCAGAGCGCCGTATTAGTGTGTGTGTTTAATGTGTGTGTGGCAGGGGAGAGTAGGGGTTAAATTGTGCATGAAGAGAGGGTGTAGTCAGACTGACTGGTGACAGATAATGGGTGGGGACCAAAAAGGTGTCACCCCACATCTAATGTTAACTGTCATACAGTTATTATGAACCGGCTTATCAGATTGTCTTACAGTTCCTCATATCTGATGCACGAAAGGCGGAATATATTATAGTATCACATTTTCACAGTTATTTTAAGATGGCTCTGTGCCAAGAGTTTCATGTTGCAAAACACTTAATTTAGGGCTCATTTAGCATGACAAATAACAACTGTTTTTAAGATAAGTAATGCATTTTATTAGATTTTATCACAACAGCACAATTTTGTATTGCTTTATTATTACATTTTAAAGTAAAATGGTCATTATTCTCTTCAAAACATATGCAAAGTATGCAATAGGGTAAACGATATGTTGTGCCATAGTGGGAGATCAGCTCAAGTTGATCAGATCAACTTGACAGAAACAAAATAAAACTCATCAACACCGTCGTTGTTAGTCTTTCCAAAGATCACCACCTCTGGTTTTATTGAAATTAACCCTTAACTTACCGAGTTGAGATGTGAAAGTATACTAGCCTTGCACGTTGTTTTCCCCCGCTGTATCTCTGCCCCTGAGTGACCACTTGTGATCGGATGTCACTTCCCCGCTCTACATGCAAGTAAACACGTAGTTAACACATGGCTAATACAGAAGATGTTGTGAAGTAAGATTACAGGAATGTCTGTAGTAATATCCCACATATTCGTGAATTTGGGTAAAATACAAGGTTATCGTCTATTGGCGGTCCCCGGGGACCTTCATAGTGCTGACACTGAGCTTCAGATTCGGGGATGAGAGCCGCCGGGCCGTCAGCTCTGTGCAGAGCACTGGAACAAAAACACTGACGCATCACCAACAGTATACTTCCAGTGCCGAGTCCAATAGTCTGTACAAATACTGCCTCTCTCTCTGCCCGCTGAGCAGAGGCTGAGTGGCTCTCGTTCTTCGGAGGCAGACCATTAAATTAACAAAATAAAATGACAAATCACCCAAAAAAAACCAAACACGGCGGTGTACTCAGCCAATCGCCGGTGGCTGATATAGTCATCCAGTTGCCCAACCCTAGTATGCAATTTCTTAAAAGATTACACAAATAGCAGGAACATTTTTTTCCCCGTATCCTTGCTATGTATGAAATACCATGGGGTTAGAGTTCCTTTGGAAAACTTTCATTTTTATCTTTTAAATCAGTGGTTCTCAACCTTTACAAGTCGCGAACCTCCAGAATAATCAGGTTGACTGATGACTTTTTTTCATGAAATCTTTCGACAAACCATACTATGACATATTTTTCATGAAAGTTTTCGACATACTATACTATGACTTTTTTTTCAAGAAATTGTTCGATACTATAATTTGAACGTTTTTTCATGAAATTTTTCGACATAATATAGCTTAACTTTTTTTCATGAAATTTTTCAACATACTTTACTATGACTTTTTTTTCAAGAAATTTTTCATCACTATAATTTGAAAGTTTTTTC
>CAKAOH010009726.1:20075-34596 GCA_916701665.1 Sebastiscus tertius
ATATATGTATATATATGTATATGTATATATATGTATATATATGTATATATATGTATATATATATGTATATATGTATATATATGTATATATATGTATATATATATGTATATATGTATATATATGTATGTATATATGTATATATGTGTATATATGTATGTGTATATATATGTATATATGTATATATATATGTATATATGTATATATATGTATATATATGTATATATGTATATATATGTGTATATATATATATACAATGTATTATTTTATTATAATTATTGTTGTTGTTATTAATAATACAAATATTAATAATATGTTTATTATTATTGTTATTGTTGTTGTTATTAATAATAATAATAATAATGATAATAATAACACTTCATTGCAATAGTGCATATACAAACAAAACATATACAAACAAATGAGTCATTAATACAGACAAACAATGTCAGAGCCAGGGGGAATCTTTTATATAAAATCATTAAACAAAGAGCACAGATATATATATATATATTTTTTTCTGGAGCTTTCTTATTTTTGTTAAGTTAAAATGGTTTTAATGTACTGTTTGCTTTTTTTTTTTTTTTTTTTATATATTATGAAGATGGGTCTGGAAAGGCTAAATTTGGATTTATGAATGTGAAATTTTGCTAAAATTATTATCAGATTTATCACATATAATTCTTTAAATGTTTTACTATTGCTATTGTAGAAACCAAACAGTACATTATGCCAATACAACAAAAAATCAGAGTCAATATTATCAGTAACATAACAAGACACATTCTTCCAAAATTTGTTGGTCTACCCCCCCAGTCTGTTTCTGCTTCCACTCCTGTAACCATGAACAACCCAGTCTGAATCACTGACCTGCGCTCACGCCATTGTTATGGTCAGGATGGCCAGCCCATTTCTTGTACCAGTTGTTATAACCCTGAAAATTAGTAGTAAGCCCTCTAATGACTCCAGAGTCATTACTCAGTGGTGGAAGAAGTACTCAGATACTTTACTTAAGTAAAAATAGAAATATCACAGTCTAAAAATACTCCTTTACAAGTAAAAGTCTCAAATTCAAAATATTACTTAAATAAAAGCACAGAACTATTATCAGCAAAATGTACTTAAACTATCAAAGCAAAAGTACTCATTATGCAGAACGGCTCCTTTTACAGTGTTATATTTTAATAGAATATCATATTACTCTGTTTTGGTCATTAACACATACATGAAAGAGCATTTTAATGTTGCAGTTCCTGGATGTGGAGACAATTGTAGATACTTTGTGTACTACTGGGTAGATTTTAATTATAGTACTGCATCATATCATATAAGAATATAATTGTTTTTTATGTAAAAAAAAAAAAAAAAGTAGCTGTCAAATAAATAGAGTGGAGTAAGATGTACAATATCGCCCTCTGAAATGTAGTGAAGTAGAAGTATAAAGTATGTGGAAATACTCAATTAAAGTGCAAGTATGTCAAAATTGTGCTTAAGTACAGTACCTTCTTTCAGTACATGTTGTATGAATAGGTTGGGTGGGCCTCTCTGACAGTAAGACGTGATATAGGTATTGATTTCTATTGATTTATAAAGCCCTTAATGGCAACCTGCCCTCACAGGCTATATCACTTCCTTATTAAACTGGTCCTATAGTCATTATTTGAGTCGTTCAAGTGATTGGCTAATGCACGAAGTCCCGCGTGTAAACACGAAATATGGGAAAATTGCTTTTGGCATTTGTGCTGCACACACTTGGAACATTTTACCATACACATTAAAAAAATTAACATGATTGTACCTTCAGGTCAATTTAAAACCATTAATACAAACTACTCCGCTCTTGAATGTTAGTGTTTTTAACTGGTAGTTTTGTTAATTACATTCTTGTGTGTATTTATTCCGTTTTAATTGTACTCTGGACATCGTTGAAAATGAGGTGATGCCCTAAATCATTCCTCAAGATTTAAGAATAAAGGTTGAATGAATCAATTTCAGTCATCTTGGAGGTACTAGAGAGAGATTTTCTTACCTGACCTATTTTTTTTTTGTTTGGATTCTTGCAGGCGGACATGAAAGAATCCACCAGGACAATGAATAATGCATTTTCTTTTCCCTCTATTTGCTGAGCCAAGTCTCAGCTGTGTGTTCTCAATATTCTGTAAACAACAGCTAGAAACAGTAAAACAGTAAAACAGTAAAACAGTAAAATAAATCATAAGAAAGATATCAAATTATTTCACATTTAGCTTGCGTTTAAATTAGGGCTGTCAATCAATTAAAATATTTAATTGTGATTTTTGTCTATAGTTAATCGTGATTAATCGCAAATTAATCACACATTTTTTTTTACAAATGTATGTGTATATTTATTACTAGAAATCAATTAACAACACAAAACAATGACAAATGTTGTCCAGAAACCCTCACAGGTACTGCATTTAGCATAAATAATATGCTCAAATCATAACATGGCAAACTGCAGCCCAACAGGCAACAAAAGCTGTGAGTGTGTCAGTGTGCTGACTTGACTATGACTTGCCCCAAACTGCATGTGATTATCATAAAGTGGGCATGTCTGTAAAGGGGAGACTCGTGGGTACCCATAGAACCCATTTTCATTCACATATCTTGAGGTCAGAAGTTAAGGGACCCCTTTAAAAATGGTTTGGAGCGTTATTTTGCCTCCTTCACGGTGCCAATATCTTCACTCTTGCTTTCAAACTGAGCCCGCTACAACCTAAAAATCACACGTTGCGTTAATGCATAATGCAGAAATTAGTGCCGTTAAAACATTTTTGCGTTAACACATTATTATCGTGTTAACTTTGACAGCCCTAGTTTAAATTATTTTGAAAAGTCGTATTTGTCATAACAACTTTCTGCCTGAGACATATTGTTCAGCTTGAGCTAAAATCCAGAGGTGTGTGCATCTATGAAAAGAAAGTCGTCGGAGCAATAACCATTTCTTTGTATTTATTTGAATAAATTACACTGACTTATCACATTTTCTTTACATCAAGCATACAGTCTTAGAATCCAGTGCAAGAATCAAATGAAACAAAAACAGAAAACAAACAAACAAAAACAAAAACAATCCAAAGACAATCATGTGCAGCACAGAGAATCCCTCCTTTCACATTGCTTTTGGATAATATACCGTATATATACATCTATACTGTATGTGTATACTTTTGTCACAGTTACAAAAATAAGATACGTTACTGTAGATGCGCGACTATACACACAAGGTGAAAACAAAACACAGAAAAGCTGTACAGTCCTCATTGAGGGCAAAGATACACACGATTGTTAAAAAAAAAGTGAGAAAAGAGAAGAAGAAGAAGAAGAAGGAATTGTTTCGCCTTTAAAAAATACATGACCTTCAAACTGTATCGTCTTTCTTCCCCAGCCAACAAAGCATACCGTCTGTTAAAGTTGTGCTTCCCTTTAAAAAAACAACACTTAATATGGGAATCAGCTGTTTTGCATTATTTATTGTAATTCTACTGAATATAATGAATTGGTCCTTTGAGTAAAGAGACATCCATGTTTGTTTTAATGTGGAACACTGTCAGAGACAGTATATCTTAAATACCTCAGCGTCAGAGGTCCTCTGCAACCCCGTCCCTGTGCATAACATGTTCTGTATGCAAACCCACACCCCGGCCCCGAAGTACACGCACAACATTACCACAAAAATGGGTGAAAATATAGAGTTAACTGCCGCACAGATTATTTTGCAGAGGGGTTAATACATCTTTGAAATCGCAGAGGGTAAAACCCCGGGTGTGCACGACAGCACGGAACTGCTCAGCTGACTAAAAACATGTACTGTAATAACTGAGTCTGGTTTGATTTCTAGAAAGATTAGTACATACGTTAAAGAAATACTGCATACAACCATATAGCTGGTGAGAGAAAACTAAACAATAATTATAATCTTGCATTTTTTCTGAGGTCTAACATGACATGAAAAGGGTAAACCAGCGACTTTTAGTCCAAATTGTGTTGGAGAAAAGTTTTTTTTCTTTTTTTTTTAGTGTCAGTTGCATCATTCCAATGAATAAAATATTTCCACCAAGACAAAAAGAAATTATTTCTCATTCCATTCAGCCATTAGTGCACTCCTGGCTATGTCTAGTTTTGTCTTAATCAATGGCTTATAGACAGCTAAACTACAGAATACTAATCGGACTAGTAGGGATGCAGCAGAAAAGAGCTACACCTTCAGCTGCCCCAATGAGCAGCTTTCCGTCCTATAAGTTATTATATCACAATACATCAACCATTTTTCACACAAGCTGCTGATAAAATACACTTCGGAGGATTGAAACTTATGCACCATAGTTTTCTTACATTACTTCAAACAGTTTAAACTTCACAACTTGTGTTTTTCGCAAATCATGTCATCACTCCACTAATCACTGGCTCAGATAGGTAATGTCACATACTTAAGAATACAGTTTCACCCCTCCTGATGAAAATACCAAAGAACTAGAGATTGCAAAAGCTTCATCCTGCTGCGTCGAAACAGATTCACTGACACCGAGCTGTCTGGAAATCCTGAAGCTAAAATTGGAGTTGACTCTGGTTTTTTGCAGGTAACTTTGGTATCTAAATCACATATGACCAATCACATGCACATGTTGAGATGTGAAAAATAAAAATACGATGGGTAATCTTGTTTTTTTAGTTATCAACTAGATGAATCTAGTCTACAACTTTAGTAAAACTCTGAATAGTTAAAAAGGTGAGGACATCCTTTTGGATGCCGAGAGACGACTACAATTAAAAAAGAGGAATATTCAAAACAAAACAAAATCAGCTCAACATATTTTTTTCATAAGATAAAACGTTAAACACTTGAAACCATGCTCGACCTAGAGTCTCTAACAAACATGAAGCACGTGGACTGATTTTTTTTTTTTCCTAGCATGTGAGAGAAAAGTTTATATCTACTGTAGAGGTTTCCACAAAGTACAGTGAATGAGAGAAAAGTGTGATTTTGCAAAGCTGCTCTGATAAACTCACGGAAATTATGACGGACTGACAGCCAACTCAAACCGAGACAAAAGCTGGGACAGTAATGGATAAAATGACTGTGGAAGCCTGAAGGTACCTCCTGGGATAAGGGGGGAAGCAACGACATTAACGCTGATTTTTCCTCACTTAAAGTTTTTACGCCCAATACTTGCTTTAATTCGTCGTCAATCTTTGTTCGTTATTGTGTTGTTGCTGTTTTGACTCCTTTAAAGCGGAGTGCGGGTGGTTGGTAGGAATGTTAAGGAAAAGGTTACCGGGAATACTGACGGAGGGGGGAGGAAGGGGGAGACTGGAGGCCAGGATCTGTTTCGCCACCGTTGCAGACTCAGCTGGTAGTGGTGACGTCCTAGTGGGGCAGCGGCACCAGGATATCCACATAGTTGATGGGGAAGAAACCAGAGTTGCCGTGCAGCATCCCCTCGTACCAGTTGTCATCGATCTTATTGGTCAGGGTGATGATATCGCCTTCCTTGAAGCCTAGCTCACCTTCGTTCTCGGGGTCAAAATCGTACAGTGCACGACAGCAGGGCTGGTCCATGGGGGCTGGAAAAAAAGAGTTGGATAGATAAGAGCAGAAAGAAAGGAAGAGTTAGATCACAGGCCTGGAGATAAGACGCTGCATATAGATTAGAGACAGAATGATTGCTTGTGAAAGGCTCACCTGGAGACCTGGCTGAAAGAGGGAAAGAGAAGAGGAAGATGCAGAGAGGAGGAGACAAAGCAAAAGAGAGACACAAAACATGACCATCAGTGACCGTAAAATAACCTGATTATGAGGCATACAGTGTTTAAAGGAATAGTTTTTACATTTTGAGAAATATACGTATTGCCTTTTGGGCAGGCAGGTACATAAGAGGATTGATACAACTCTCATGTCTGTCTGTTAAGGCCCTGACACACCAAGTCGACGGTCGGCAATAGGCCAGTTTTGGGCCGTCAGAGCGTCTGTCGTCCTAGTTTTTGCAGTGTGTCCCACACCGTTATCTCTAGTCTGCCCTTGTCGGAGGTTTTTCGGCCAATTCAGCATGTTGAATCGGCGGCGGCGGCGGCGCTTGTCGGTGAGAGAAATCAGTCTGATTGGCTGTTCAGCTCAAGCGAATCGGTGCACGAGAAGAGAAACTGAAGTGAGGAAAGCAAGCAAACGAGCAAAGTCAAGAGGAAAAACACATTTCCTCTCACGCAGGCGCATCGATGTACGTGGTAGTTGTCTGTCGGCTGTAGTCTTGGCGGTGTGTTTGAGTGCAACTTTTTGGCAAAGGCGACAGGAGGTGACTCAACGGTCGGCCGTCGTCGCCCCTATTTCTTTGATGTTGGGTTGTGTCTGGGCCTTTCAGGCAGCTTTACAACCATCTAGCTTATCTTAGCAAGACTGGAAACAGGAAACATGTCTCATACACTGTGTGGGAGACGCAGGGAAACGGCTCTGTGTGCTGCTCTTTAACGGAGGTGGGACGGTTAACCAGATGTACATTTGCCAAACAAACCAGTTACAGGTATCTTGCAAAATGAGACCCATAACGTTAGCCTTTGTGTCTCACTGTATATATACTACATTTTGTATGTTAAATCTTATTCACTGTGCGGTGTTTTGCAGTTGTGCAGTTGCCCGGCAACAGGAAGTTACAGGATCCAGGCCAAGAAATAGTGCAGCACATAACCCTCCATAAAACGAAAGAATTGGTGAACTTTAGGTGCTTTGTTACGCCTAGACGGAGCCAAGCTAGCTGTTTCCCCCTGTTTCCAGTCTTTATGCTAAGCTAACTTGCTGTAGCTTCATATTTAACATGCAGACATAAAACTTGTATCAATCTTCTTATCCAAGTCAGAGTGAATTGGCTAATAGGTGCAAATCCTAAAATGTCAAACTATTCCTTTAATGATAAAAGAAAGACAAAATAGGGACAAAAGAGAAACCAGGGGTTAGACAAAAGCAGCAGACGAGCTGCACTGCGAACAAAAATGCAGACAAAATACACTTCCACAGAAGTCCATTTAAAGAAGGATTAAAAATGAGAGTGATAGAGAGATTTTGCATCTCTTCCAAAGTCACCCTTGCTCACCTGGAGATCTTGCTGCAAAGGGGACAGGAGAAAACAAGGGTGGAAAAAAAGAGCAGAAGCGTTTAAGTTTAAAAGCATTTTCTAGATGGATAAATGATGAGCTGATGGGTAAGTACAGCAGGCGGAGCAATGGAAAGGTCAATTAACAAAACAAGAGGAAACACATAGTTGCAGAATGAATTGAAAGAGAGGCAGACTGACAAAGAAACGGGAGGATAAGACGGATCAGAAGATTGACAAGAGAACAAAACAGAAACAGCAAATGCTCGTCCGCTGCCGAGCTTTTCATTGTGACTGTAGGTCGGGAATTCTTTGTACAGTGAGCGGACGGCACTTGTTTTTCTGCTGTTAATTTGTATCGTTGAGTGCAACAATTTTCTTATAACAAAGAGATAAACAAAAAGAAGAAATGGACAAAAAAAATGACAAAGTAATGGAAGAGATATTGTTGTATCTCTCCGGGGATTTCACGTTTGTCTCACCTGGAGACCTTGCTGCAAAGAGGGAAGAGGAAAGAACACGAGGGGGAGGCGGGGAAAGACAGCAGTAGAGGTTCAGTAGTTGTGAGTTTCAAGGATAAATGAACGGATGTTGTTGAAGAAATACACTGGTGAGCACACAGACGGAGAAATGTATTGACAGATAAGTTTGACCTGGCTCACCTGGAGACCTCGCCCCTGGAATAAACAAAAATCAAAAAAGGGGAAAGAGAAGAGCGCAGAGTTTTTATTAGTATTAGTATTAATCACTTCTGGATTGATGGATATTCTGTTCAGTAAGGTAATAACGGAAATGTTGGGAACTGAAAGAGCTGGGGAAAAGAAAGATAAAATTATCAAACACTGTAAATTCTCAAATATCTGCCTTTTTATTTAATTAATGAAAGCACTGCTTTTGATTTACTTTTACAAGGTTTTTTTTCTATGGAGACAAATCATGTTTCCCCTCTTCTATTCGGAAGAGCACTTGCAGTTGTCTATTATGTATGTAGACTGTGTGTTGTCGTCTATTTATGTGTGTTTGTAAGGGGTTAACTGCGGGTCTGAGAAGTGAAGCCAATGTTGAATTGCCTTTCTAATAGCCAGCAGCGACTCCTCTGGCTGCAAAAAGAAGTCTGATTGTATAGAAGTCTATGAGAAAATGAGCCTACTTCTCACTTGATTTATTACCTCAGTAAACATTGTAAACATGAGTTGATGGTCTCAATCTCTAGTTTCAAGTCATCTTCAATACAGCATGATATTCATTTAGTAAATTATGGTCCCATTTAGAGTCAAATAGACCATAAAGCAGGGGATGCTCTAGGGCGTGGCTACCCTGTAATTGACAGGTCGCTACCACGGCGTTGTCCAGTCTAGTAGTTGTCCGTGTTTTTGTCTTACAACTTCAACCCTTTCACAGTGTGTTTTTAGTTCATGAAAGTTAATTGTAACATTTTTGCCACCTGAAAATGTCTTATTCAGCATTTTATTGTACTTAGGTCCACCCTCTCTTCTCACTTCTGGTTGCAACAAAACAAGATGGCGACTGCCAAAATACGGAACTCGGGGCTTCAAAACGGCAGTCCACAAACCAATAAGTGACGTCATGGTGATTTCGTTCACTTCTTATGTACCGTGCGTAGATTGTGTGTGTACGAGGGAAGTGAGTGGTGAAGCAAGAGAGCGAGAGAGAGCGACGGTGAATGTGTGTGAGCGAACAAGTTAGCAGCAGACAGAGTTAATTTAGCTTTGAGAATATCAAGTGAATGTACAGTGGAAGTTGTAGTTTGTGCAGAAATAAATGCTGAAGCTCCTCAAGACCAACAGAGGTTTCCTGTGTCTTGTTTACCGGCGGCTGAGTGGAGTGACGGTGGGGGTTAACTCTGGAGCGAGTAATGTTATCGACTCCGGCCCAAGCAGGAAAAGTTAACACAGTGTTTGGTTTGTCTGTTCTGGGCTACTGTAGAAACATTGCGACCAACTCCATGAAACGAGGACCCGTTCCCTATGTAGATATAAACGGCTCATTCTAAGGTCACGAAAACACGACTCTTATTTTCAGGTGATTATACACTAAAGAAAACATACTTTTTGATATTATATTCCATTTCTGCCAATAAATCTCCCTAATTGTTACACACTTAATACTTTCTCTTTCCTGGAAGGCATTTATTGTGAAACATTTTCAGAAAAAGTCACATTTCAGTAGCTTGATATTAAGAAATTTAAGTCAAATTGACCAAAATGGATCGGTGGAAGTTGAGTAGTTGGTACTGATTGAATATGCTGTGTATGTGTAGATAACTCTGACTTTAACCTGCAGTGCATTATAATACATCTACTGTATTTTTTTGCGTTGCTTTTTTTCTCACCCACCAGCATCAGTTTGGGCTTTTATTTGAGAATTTATAGTACAAATTAAAAACATAGAAAGGGTTGTTAAAGGAAAGAACATCATGAATTAATAGAAACTAGCCCAGAAACTACCTTTTACAGGCAAATACATCTACACACGTTATTGTTTTTATTTCACATCAGTTGAAACAGAAACTCATGAGATTCTCCAGTGAGATACTACAGTGTATTATGTCCTGTATTTACCAGGACTAGTTTCTGGACTTTGTTTCTGAGCAATGAGCAAACGTACTCTGGGCCTCACCTGGAGAGCGGGCACTGTGGATGCCTCCATTGTGGTTCTCCACACTGGAGAAGTCCAGAGACGTGCGTGGTTTAGGAGCGAACTCTTTCCTCGGTTTGACAGCAGTGTCCCTTATCCTGCAAAAACACAGAATCCCTCAATGCACAAATAATAGAGGTGAACATTAACCATATTGTGTTTGTATCGCGATGCAGCAATGTTAAATAACATGTACATCCAATAACGTATATACGGTAAAACAAACAGACTCTGTGAAACAAGAGTGTGAGTACTGACCGTTCATCGATCTTACTGGAGAGCTGTGTGAGGATCTCAGCAGCCCGGCTGTGGTACTCCACCTGAGCATGTACCAGTGCAGCGAGCTGGCTCACCTGTTCAATCTGTTAAAGATGTCTACTGTTACACATCGACACTATGAAACCTGGTACACAACACCCATAATGATGATTGCTCACTCAAACTCAGGAGCTAAATGTAATAACAGTGTGCTGCTAAGTGATTTGTAGGATGACTGGAAACAGCAGTTGGGACAAAACAATCTTGCAGGAAGGTCCATTAGCAGCTGTCCTGGAGCTTTTGATAGTATCTTCCTGGATTTGTTATGGAATTGTAGCTGTTTTTAAGCCAACAAGGACAAGACGTCCTTCAAATACTAATAAAAATGCAAATTTGAACCTCTACAATTTCATGACAACTGCAGAACAGCTACTAATGGACCTCGTGGTGAGATTGTTTTTGCCAACATCAAGGTTATAATAGTTTTGAATTTTCAATTAGTTTTTTATTTTATTTTAATTTTGACATTTCAATTTCATCTTAGTTTTCAGAGTGTGTTTGCTAGTTTTAGTTTTATTAGATTTAGTTTTACATTAGTTTAAGTTTGTTGTTCTTAGGGTCAGGTATAATGTATCAGAAGTATGTAGCTACATATACAAACAAAATATATGTTTGGAGAACTTAAGGTTTAATCTTGGCGCTACTTTAGTGAAGCGATTGCGTTATAGCGCCGTCTCCTGGAATGTTAAGTCTGTTCAATTTCTGTGGTTAAATGTCACGAGAGCTGATGGAAATTCATAGTCTCCTTTTTTTTCCTCGGTAGTGACATATTATAGCTTAATAAGAAACTAAAACTGAAATTAATTTATGTTCATTTTTATTTAGTTTTATTAGTTTTTAAACCAGGCAATATGGTTTCAGTTTAGTTTTAGCTTTTCTTAAAGGATATAGTTTATATTTAGTTTCAGTTTTAGTTTACTATAATAACCTTGACCAACATACAGGATCAACTAATATTCCTGATGGTTTTATAACTGCAAGCTGTTTTGTTTTTGGCCACTTGGGGCAGAAAAACTCCACAATGACCTGAGAAACAATGAGACTATAAATTATTCTTATGACAACGCAAATAATTTGTAGCAAACAGCTGCTTATTGCCACATCCAATAATCATTACCATTCAATGGAGTCACGTTTTAGTCCACCTGGCGTATATAGGACCGACATTCAGTCCATTTTCTGCTCTGTTTTCCTATACCCATTACATGTAATCATTTGATTTGACTGTTTGAATAAGGTGATGACACCCCTTGATTAACATGGTTTGAAGAGGATAAAATGACAATGGGAATAATTATATGGGTAGCCATAGCGACAGCAGAAAGTGTAAGATAGTACAGTAAATTCAAAACACCACAAACAAACCAGAAAAAAGACTCGGTCAAAACAGAGTATATGTCTGGACCGTGTTTGATCTGTGTGAATTTGTGGCTAAATGTTTCACAGATAGTCAGTGGTCATGTCTATTATGTTAAATCCAGCTGTACATGTCCACCAGGATCGGCGAGGACACTAGGGGACGCGTTGCTCCACTCAACTGGCCGTTAAAGCGGTGGCGTACCCTATCGTGGAATGCACCTGATCGGTCCCTGGTTTTCCGCTCGCTGTTTCAAACAGGAAACAACATGGCGACCTGCTCGTAAACTTTCTGTTAACCCGTCTCAACAATCTCTACTTCTGAAAACATTTCTAATGAGAAATAGGCTGAATCTTGTTTCATTTTAGAACTGGATCGTCTTGTTTCACAGCTTGGTCCAAGTTATGTGAGCCAGACACGTCGCGCAGGACGGGCTCATTTGCTTTAAGTTGAGATTTTTCAACTTTATGCAAAAACGGACCCTCTCCAACTCGCCGCAACACTCCCACCATGCACTGGGCCACTGCTTCTCCTGCTTTCCATTGTGAATAAATAGAAAGCATTGAGACGCCCTCCGTCACCGGATCTGATGGAAATGCGCCGATAGAGCACTCGCGCCGGTGGGTGGATCTGCTGACACGCCCCCCCCTGAAAATGTAACCAAAGGACTGTTCCCACCTGTTCATTTTGAAAGAGCAACGGCAAATAAGGAAACACCAACACTCGGCCGATCAATCGCGTAACTTCATTACGCAGTCAGTCATTTAGGGACAGAGTTTTGCGATTGCAAGGCTGGCCCTCTGCGGTCCAGCCAAAAAGCCGGCTGTGTCAGTGGTAAATGCAATTAACCTAACAGAGGGACAAGGGATAAAAATACTGCTTACATCACTCTCCAACAGGTTGAACATGCTCTGCTCAGCAATCTCCTTGGAGTCGTCGAATTTCTCTAGTGCCTGTTTGATCTCTTCTTCTGTCACTTTGCCCTGACGTTTCTTCTTATAATCAAAGTCCAGACGACGACCCTCCATTTTCTTCAGATGATGCTGCAGAAGAGGACCAGAAAGTAAAGTCAAACCTTTGACCAGGAGATGACTTTTAGGTTACTGGATTATCGGTAGTGCATCAAAGTTCTGCACTCGTACCTGAATCTCCTTGAGATCTTTTTCATGGAGGTTCTGCAGTGGATCAATAAAGTTCTGCTTGACCTCCATGTCCAGAGCGTCCTTAACCTCTCCGAGCTCACGCATGGCTTCCCCAGCATCAATCAGAGCAATGCCTGGAAAAATAAAGACGCATTAAGACACTAAAGCAGCCTTCCACTCAGTGCGAGACTCCACTGCAGCTATTAAATGCTTCCTTAGAACTCACTTCTACAAGACGGCCTACACTTAACAATGTTTTCTTTTTCCATTATCGCATCACTTCATGTTTCCTACTTATATAACTATTTTATGGTGCTTTATTTGAACTTTATTGTCATAACATATTTAAATTGTGCTTATTTTAGTATTTCTATATGCACTTTTATATATTTTAAACATTTATCTGTTTTGAATTCAAGAATTTGTTCTTTTATTGTCACTTTATCTGCTTTACATGAGACCACTTCTGATATTTGCATCTTATTCTTTTATATATGAGGTTATTTCCTTTACTTAGATTTCACCTGCTTTATATGAGTTTATGTCTCTTATCCAAATCTTACTTAACTATATGAACTATGTATGTTTATGTATGGGCTCAGTGCTGCTTGATACGTGTGCTCTCATTTTTGTATGTCATACAGGAGGGCTTACATGGGGTTCTGATTTTTATTCTTTTAATCTGGAAAGCACTTTGTGTTTATGCTTGAAAAGTGGTGTATAAATAAAAATCATTATTATTATTAAAAAAAAAAAACACATGACTAGCACACAGCTCAGTGTATAGTGTAGAGTGCACCGCCATTATCTCATTATAATCCACAGCAGCTTTTGAGGACAGGTATTTCTCTTTAAACACCATTTTAATGCCTTCACTTGTGAACTAAATAACGTCTGTCTGAAAAATATGCTCATGCATATTTCATAACATTGTTTCTGCGCCCTTGAGGGAATAAAATGATGCCACTTTGTTCTCGAGATGCATAAAAAAAAAATGTGTTCTTGAGGAGCTTTAATGTGCTGCAGCTCACCGAAGTTCGACTCCTCTCCGAGCTCCCTGCCAAACCTCTGCATGGACTCTCCCAGGATGGCCTCAGTCTGCGTGTAGCCCGGTCCCTTCTCCTGCCCCCGCATGCGTGACATGGAGTTCATCATGCTCATCTTGGCTCTGGTAGCTGTGAAAACAAAGCACTAATGAAGACAAATGTCACTGGGCTAAAGGTTAGGCCGTGTCTTTAAACAAGGCCTGAGCTGCCAAATTGAGTCAAAAATGCTTGATTGTAATTAGTAGTTTATAGATGATGTGGAAGTTATTTCTTGTGAATATTGAAGTTTTATTCTTTCGAAACAGATACCAAAGTAATGGGACAAGCCGCTGAAATAAAGTGTGAGAAAATATTCAGTCGCTCTTAGGGCTGTCAGAGTGAACGCAACAATGCGTTAACGCAGATTCATTATAACGCCACAAATTTCTTGAACACATTAACACAGCTTGCAATTTTTAGGGTGTAAGTTACTCAGTTTTCAAGATAGTGAAGATACTGACATCAAATGTAACTATAAAACCTAAGAAATCCATTGGTACCAACCATGTCATACTAGCTCCAAACTTACACAGAATTTGCAGAGAAAAAACTGGCATGACCACGTTCAAACGGGTCCCTTGACCTCTGACCTCCAGATATGTGAATGTAAATGGGTTCTATGGGTACCCACGAGTCTCCCCTTTACAGACATGCCCACTTTCTGATAATCACATGCAGTTTGGGGCAAGTCATAGTCAAGTCAGCACACTGACACACTGACAGCTGTTGTTGCCTGTTGGGCTGCAGTTTGCCATGTTATGATTTGAGCATATTTTGTATGTTAAATGCAGTACCTGTGAGGGTTTCTGGACAATATCTGTCATTGTTTTGTGTTGTTAATTGATTTCTAATAATAAATAT
>CAKAOH010009728.1:1615-30033 GCA_916701665.1 Sebastiscus tertius
GCCCCCCCCCCCCCCCCCCCCAGAGTCTGCTGAACTGGCTGCCCCAGCATCCACAGCATTCCACAAACCTCGGCCACCGAACAGATCTTGACTCGTCAATAAGCAGATCAGATGGCCCCAGCCAGGGCTGGAAGGCCCAGAACGTGATTGGTCGAAACAGAGGAGTGGTCTGATTGGTTGGTGAGAGGCAAGGGGCTTTACTCAGGCTCTAGGCTGCTATATGGCTACTACACTTCCTCCCATTTCAGAGATCGCTGAACCATTCACGGATGACATTGTATGTGCGCATGTGTGTGTTTATGGCGTGTATAGGGACATGGTGGTCAGGGGATTGAGGGCACAAAAGGAAAGATAAAGTCGAAACAGAAAAAAGGAGGAATATTCACAGCGGAAAAACTCTTTTTCCAAATCCATTTTCAACTCACAGCGGTAAATGACATAACCATGTGACAGTCTGCATTGTTAGAATACAACTTACAGATAGTCAGAGCACAACACACAATAAATGTTTATGTGTCAGTAGACAAAGGCTTGGAGGATTGTTGTCAGACTGTCTTGTTTTCGTTTTAAATCTTTATAGTAGAACCTTTGTTCTCTGGATCTTGGCAGTGGTCACTCACAGTGACCATAGTCTGAGTCCAACTGTATTCACACATATAAACAAAGTCACTGGAAAATGACAGTATGTATAGAATGCCTGATATGCTTGCAATGTGATGTTAAGAAAAGAAACGAATGATAAAAGCGTAACTGTAATTCATCTATTCATCTTTATCTTTGGAATTAAGTCTTATTTTACTTCATACTTGGTGGTTATGTTTAGTTTTGAGCTGAATTCTGAAAAAAAGCCTACAGAACACTGTAATTAAAGGGGAACTCTACAGATTTTACACATCAAAGTCATTTGACTTGTCATGATGAGTACTTTTATACAATATAACAGTATAATGCATAGACTGTATATAAAGATAGACGTTGCGTCGCCACTGTACAGAAGTGAAGTCAAAATATCCTGGATACGGGAGCTGCCATCTTGAGATTTTAACGTCATTTGGAGCCAGAGTCTGCGCAGTAGTGATCAGGCGGTGGTGCCGCAGTATCGAGGTCACCCGCCTGAACCAATTGCGAGTTGAGCACAGCTGCAGCTTGTCAGCGAGAGATACTCACAGCTGCCCATCATGACGTCCCACCCCCTTTTTATAGCATTAAATAACTAATTAAAACTAAACTTTACAGAAAAAGTAACTTGAACATAAATCAGTGTGATAAGAACTACCTAAAATAAAAAAAAACATCTTTGGGAAAAATGTATTTGATGTGTACTGTGACTATTTAATTTGGCCCATGTCCCATCTGCTAACATGAAGGAGGAAGGATTTATAACCTATGCTGCAACCAGCCACCAGGGGGCAATCAAGATGTTTTGGCTTCACTTTTAGGGAGCTGTCATGTTGTCCATATTTATATACAGTCAATAGTATAATGTCATCTGTGGCTCTGGTGGAGCTTTGTCATAGATAAAAACAACCCTGATAAAGTCACAGTGATGTCATCTGGGTTATCTCAGTTTGGGCGTGTAGACAACAAATTTATAAAAGAAAGACTAGGTTAAACACTGGGATATGGAGTTTGAAAGATGTGGGAGTTTACCAAGTAGGGAGGGTTCAATGAAATACCTTATTGAGTAGGGCTGCCCCTCTTAATCGATTAGTTGACTAATCGGTTGTCAAATGTTTTGTGATGAACACAGTTGTCAGACTTCAAGGATACACACAACACATTTTGGTAAGTTAGTAACACTGAATGTAAACATAACTTCAGTTTGTTTACAAGGAAACTCCTCAGGGCACCTTTAACCCACACTAGGGGCTAAAGGTCAGGATAGCTCAGCCTCTGAAGTATTGATCTTGACCATTCTTTTTTCAATAATAAACTAGTTTTGGGCTAAGTGTTAATGTAACTTCATTCAGCCGTAATAATCCAGTAGCTTTTATGATTGTTCGTTGATATGAGGTCACGGGTGGAATTACTTAAACACATTCAATTTATAATTCAAACCAAACTGAGCACAAATTTACACCAACAGGTTATTTTTTATATTGATTTTTTTGTGAAATTGCTTGTGATGACACCCTTAGATATGTGAGAAACACATCCACACAAATATCCTGTATACAAAAGTGCATATTATATTCATGTAATTTTTGTGTTGGCGCAAAAACCTGTTCTATGTAAAATACAGCTGGCGCAATCTATCATTACAAAATGAGAAGCAGTGTTTGTCTTAACTCAAGAGTAGTCTGAGGTCAGACTGCAAGCCCAAGTCAACATCATCTGTCACTGATCCATATGACTGTTCAGTGACATGTCCTGACATGTTCTCTCTGCAGCTGTCAGACTGAATCCACAAGCCACATCCAATTACTATAGCAACGCCACACGTCCTCATCTCCTCCTGCTTTCATCCCCGAATCTCATAAATGTTGGCACTTCTCCGGCTACTTTCACTTATCCACAAAATCCATTTCTTGTCACTTTCTTCGTTCCTTTCATCTACATTCATATCTTGCCTCCACACATGGAGATATCGTCATCCCCACCATCTCTCCCCACTACTGCAGCACCAAAAATATCTACAGCCTGGATGAAAACAATGACTAAGGGCCCTGTCTTACACCCAGCCCAGAGCGGCTCAAAGCAAAGCGGCGCAGGGCAAAGCGGCGCAGGGCAAAGCGGCGCAGAGTAAAGCGGCGCGCAGCGAAACTGTCATTGGTAGTTTCAGACCGATGCTGTTGTCATTTTCATGCCCAGCGCCCTCGTTGTGTAAGTAGCAAATGTACATGCATACATCTGTGTGCCCATGGGCGTGTTGGTCTTAAAATGAGGTGTGGTGAGGCACTTTGTTGGCGCCTTGTTATCTTGAGGCTGAAAGTGATTGCGCCATTGTCCAACAAAAACCTGTTCTAAAGTCTGGTGCAGTATTTTCCTGCTATTTAAAGGGCGCATTATTCAGATAGTAAGATGCGTCTACATAGGCAGGTTTACAACGCGTGTACACTCTGCTTGTTACACACACAGGGACACAGCAGCTCTCCTCATCTTCAGTTAAATACAGTGTCGGCGCGAGAACAATGTTTTTATTTATGTTAAGGAAAACACTAAATTCGGAATATAATGGAATATAATGGAATATAATGAAGTAATGCTCTCAGGCAGTCTGTATTGCTCAACCTGCAGCACGCTCTTAGCGCCGCTCCGGTCACCGGCGTGAATGGCAATACGCCAATGTGCAGGCACACCTGACTTTTAAAGGGAATGAGAGATGATTGGCTTAATTCTTGTTACACACACCTGTTTAATTAACAGACTAAATACAACCCCTTTGCCCCTTGCGCCTTACTTTGCACACAGATTATGCGCCGTTTAATTAGCAAAAATGGAGTTGGACACAGCCTAAATGCACTTGAGCCATGCACTTTAGACCATGCGCTATAGATCATTTAAATAGGGCCCTAAGTGTGCTATTAATCAACCCCTTTACAGTGTTTACATTGTTTAATAAGACCTTTCTATTCAGTGATGTAAAGGCTAGAGTAAACCAACCACACAGCACTTCCAATGCTTGACTGTAATCTGAGCCAATGGAGTCGGGGGACTGGAGAGGTGGGCCAATAAGTAATTAGAAAAGTTCAGGGTCGAGGTTTTGGCCAACCCCTCCAGCGCTGCGCAGACTGTCCTGTGTGTAACCAAAACTAAACAAAAGGAGAGAGCGCTGATGGGTGTTTTTCTTCTCGGCTTGCCAAGCACTAGTCCGATCCGACCACTAAGTGTTTGAAATTCTGGCTCTGGCTCTCGCCATACACTCTGTTCATGTTGAGTAACCTTGGGAATCCTTATTTCACAACATCGCTGATTGCTCCAACCACATACCCCACTGTAGCATCCTTAAATTAATTTCAGCATCGATCTATCTAACAAATGCCTATCTGTCCATCTATCCATCCCCATGCTGGTTATGTTATGATGACATCATTCACATGTTACTCACCAGGCAGTCTGTTCATGTTGACTCCCTGGGCAGACAGGCCGATGCCCATGTACCTGCACAAAACAAGAGAAGGAAAACATGTAAAACATGTAAACATATTTGTAATCACCCCACAGTACTAACGTTTAGGTGTTTCCTCAGGTAATTTTTGAAAAATATTCAGATCATACATTGATGCGTGTCAGGCAGAGAACATACTATCTTTGATCTCCTTACATATCCCAAATGTGTGGACTAGTTATAGCAGAATGAGCTGCCTCAAAGGGAGCGTCATAACATCAGAAGTTGAAGCTTAGGGGTCAGCAGTGACATCATAAGTCCGTCACACAAGGATAAGTGCTTGGCCTGCATCCTTTTCATGTAAGCAAGCTTACGAAAGCACAGCGAAAAACCTTTTTGCTCAATTGAACGAGTCATCAATATTGTCAGTTGAATGCGTTTGGCATAGTCTCAGCTCGCTTTGGCACATGCTGATGTCATCACTCAAATCCCAGCAATAAATTTATCTAAGCCGAATGGATGGCCTTATTCACAAGTTTCCTGTTTTTTCCTCAATGACATCTAGGATGTAAGAGGAGGAAAAGACACTGGTGTCACATCAGTCAAAGATGTTTTTAAGGAAGTTATCAAATAAGTTGAAGTAATGGTGCGACAAGAACTATAACGCAGAGTAACAGAAATAAGTCAATATCACTCTAGCAACTGTTCATCTAGAGATGATTTCATTATTCAGCCATTATAAAACAAGACAAAGAGTCTTCTGTCATGCTTTCAGCTCTGTGAGGCTGTTCTCGGGCACAGCAGTGCTTTGAGGTAAATGTTAACATCAGTAGAACATTTAAAAAAAAAAACTATTATATTTGTCATATACATACAGTAGATGAAATTTGACCTCTGCATTTAACCCATTCTTAGGAGCAGTGGGCCGCTGTAAAAAGATGAAACTCTGGCTTCCGCCATTTTGGACTGAAAACGCTATAATTTTTATTGTTCAACACAGGCCATTTCATTTTACTGGCATCCAGTGGTCGCTTTCAGTCCAAAATGGCGGAAGCGTAGCTTTGCTGCTGTGCGTGATGTTGCAAAGGAAAGAACAATTGACTTTCACTTCTTTTGCTGGGGGTTCAGTGTCTCGCTCAAGGACACTTCGACATGCAGACAGGAGGAACTAGGGATTGAACTGCCAACCTTGCGGTTAAAGGACGACCACTCTACCCACTGAACTACAGCCATCCAGTTTTGACCTGATGATGGTACTAAATCAAAAGTTAAGGGATCGCCACAGTTAATACAATTCATCCTGAGCGGGACATGATTGTCTATACCAAATTCCATTTCAATCCATCCAACAGTTGCTGAGGCATTTCACCAAAAAAACAAATATGTCTTATGGTGACGCTAGAGGAAAAGCCTTGGGATCACAAAAGTAGGCTTCCTCTTCTGCGGACCATGAATGTCTTTAATAAATTTTGTGCCAAATCATCTATTAGATGTTGAGATATTTCACTGGATTAGTAAAAAATGTGACCTGCTGTTGGCGTGAGACCAAAAGTCAGGAAATGATCAAAGTCAGTAGGCTTCATCCTCTGGAGACTATGCATGTCTACACAAAATGTAATGGCAACCTATCCATTAGTTGCAGTAGAGTGACCAACTGACAAACCGAGATTGCCATCCCAAAAGCCGCTAGCATGACTAAAAATGTTTATCTGACAAGGGATACCCAAATGATGAAATTATTATTATTAAGTCATTATACAAGCGATTGAAGCACCCAAAGATATTCTAAAAATGATGAAAAAAAACAGAACTCCTAAACTATGCTTCTTATCAGATTACAATCATCATTTCAGTCAAACTAAAAAAATCATACTGAGCCTTTGACCAGTTCTTAAAATGGAACCACTGCTCCCCCAGATTAAAATATGCACTGGGATGTTCATTGGAGATGTGTGAGTCATCAATCTGGCTTTCACTTAAAGGCAACTACCAATGTGACCAATGTCATAACAACAGCAATTGCAATGGTTTGTCTCAACCACTTACAGCAAGTAGGTTTTTCCATAGACTGTTTATTAATTGCAATTCTACTGATGTAATTTACATGCCAATCTGTCCCTGTGGCAATGCCTGTTAGTCGAAATAAAGACACCTCAAATAATAGTTGAACATAAAATGGCAATTCACATAGGTAATATGGAGTATGCCATGACCAAACATTACAGTACATTGATGCCAGAAAGACGTTTACGTTTTATTGGGCTGGAACAAGTATCAGCCATAAGAGGGGGCAATGAAACTAAACTTTACAGCCAGAGAGAAATGTAATGAAAAGTAACATCTAGTGGGAATAAGTAAAAAAGACTAAGTAACTTCACTGTTGTAAAGGGACATACGTCTCAAAAACCTTAAGTGTATAGGATTTGGCGGCATCTAATGGTGTGGTTGCAGATTGCAACCAACTGAATACCCCTCCGCTCACTCCTCCCTTCCGAAACTGTATTAACATGAGCAGCCGAGTGCAAAACCGTGGCTATGCTGTTCACCTCGCTCAAAGGCCATCCTTACCATAATAAAACAACTTTGGGAGCAACAGAAGTCAAACGGCGGCTGGTGGTACCACGGTTTTGCACTTTCACAAGTGTGTCGGAGAACTACTGTGGCCTTCAGGTAACGTAAAAATGCAAAGTGCTCTAGCTAGAGCCAGTGTTTGGTTTGTCTGTTCTTGGCTACTCTAGAAACATGGCGGAGCAACATGGCAGACTCCATGAAGGGGACCCGCTCCCTATAGTCGGGTTTCCAACAAAAGACTTTTAGTCCCAGGAAACTACTTTTCAGGGAACTAAAAGGTTCCTTCAGACTGTTTTCACCACGGTCTTAAGACCTGCCAGTACCAGTCCTTGTACTTTCAGAAAGTACTACCCCCAAATCAGGGTAAAAAGGCACTGGAAAAGGTCCCCGGAACTTAATTTAGAAAGTGGTCTCTGTGGTCAAAATGCCAAGAGTTCTTTCATAGGTTCTTAGTTCCAGGGGAAAGTTCTTGTGGTCGAAACGGGGCTTATGTAGATATGAATGGCTCATTCTAAGCTAACGAAAACACACAGATTCTTTCTTCTAACACTAATGAAAACATAGTTATGAATATTATATTCCATTTTTGCAAATAGATCCCCCGAAATGTTACACACTGTCCCTTTAAATTCCTAATGCTTGATAATAAGCACTAATCGTCAAGCTTGTTAAAAATGTCAGTCAACCGCTTATATGGGAAGCGCCCACCCAGGGGCTTGAAGCTTAGATGCTGTCTCCACAAATTTGTCCAGAAATGGTTTTATCCTCTTCTCAAAAATGGTAAAATATACACAATAGCTATAGCATCATTATAGTTTATATTTCCTTACACAAAAAGTGAGGAGACTTAACATTCAGTTAGACTTTTCCTCCATGCTTTAGAGAGATTGAAGCCTGAGAACAGAGGCCATACAGTAGTATAAACATTTTGTGTTTTGTGAGTCCCAGTTAAGTCATTCATATCATATTTGCATATACTTTGGCTTTATTTGTATAGACAAGTTCCTAACTTGGAAATACACATGCAGTGCATGTTATTGTCGTTGCATTACTCATGTAGTATTTCCTGACATACCGCTTCTGTCTGCACTGTAAGAATGAAAGGAATGTCCAATCAGATGTGTTTGTGATGCACTATATGTCATTATTATCAAGATGTTGTTAAGTCCTGCTTCTGGTCCAGTGAACCAGACAATCACTCCATACAATCACACTGGCACTGTCTTGCAGTTGATTTGGAAGGCTTTCCCATTTACAGTTAAGGTAGTAGTTACAGACACTCCCACATTGCAGTTGTCTTTTACAGCACTGTTTTGTTCTGATCACACTGAGCTGCTCAACTGGAACTGGGGAGTGTTAACAGTGTGTTATGCAACCTGAAACTGTTATTGAGGAGGATGGAGGAAGGTTTCAGTTCCAATGCAGGTCAAAAAGTGAGTATTGAAAGCCATGAATCCAAGCACCTAGCAAAGCAATTGCAGAGTCACTGGTACTGACCAACAACCACAACAATCCCTGCAGATGTTTTAGCTAAGGCTTCATCCAAACAAATATGTTTTCATTTTAAAACGCATAACTTTTGCTACATTTATGCCTAGCGTCCACACTACTCTGCTGTTTTCGAGCCCCTAAAACGGAGACGTTTGAAAACGCTGCTAGTGTTAAAACTCCGGGGTTGCGCTTTAGTCTGGACGGACAGAAACAGAGACCGTTGAAAACAATGACGCAGACACCCACGTTCGCTTCTTGATTGGGTCTTATCAGTCATGACGTGTCCTTCCCTGATTCGTCTCGCCCCATCACATGAACTTCTTTCGGAAGAAAACAAACGACATCAGCCTCGGCCGTCAGTGGTTAATTTCAACATAGATAACGAGTTACAAGCGTTGCTGACCCTGTTGTATAGCTAACCACTGTTGTGCAGTTAAATTCAGCATTTTATAATGCTGCTAAAGCCTACATGCGCAGGAAGCAAGCTATTCCCGTGTCCAGTGCTGCTTCCTGTTTAAAGCGGCACACGCATGCCCAGCGTACGTGAATGGTTATGTGATATGCATTTACAGGTGTGGTAGTATGGACAGAGATTAATTCTGAAACGGCCCTGAAACGCTGGTCTGGACAGTTACGAAAACGTATTAGTGTGGATGTAGCCTAAGGGACAGTAATGTGGCTTACTGTCAAATTCAGTTTGAATTAAGTTTTAAGTTAATTCAGTTACTTCAGAAACAGTGCATGATGTCACCTTTTCTGGCTGCTATCATGGAGCAAACAATGCCTGGATTGGTTTAATCATTGGGGAAACATTGGATTAGCGCTGAGTGTACTCTGGTCAACATATCAGTACAAGTCATAGCATGATCAAATCGTGAAACCAGATGTGAGCAAGCAAGGTTTTGCACTAGTGCCTGCAGAATAAAGGTGTTACAATCTGCCTACAAGTAAAATTTCTATACTAGTTTAAAAATGTGTCACCTAGAATAACTAAAACAATTAAAAAGGATGTTCTACATTGCATCTTGGTCGGATGTTCTTTTTTGATGTACAATTGTAATTTCCCATTCCTGTTTCTGGAAATAACTGGGCCAAATGTCACATTGAGATAATTCTGATGCAGCTACATAGAACCTTGACAGTCAGGTTTTGTCCCTGTTAGCATGTTGCATAACTACTTTTGGGTTGTAACATCGTTATTTTCCCTGACACGGCAGATGAGTTTAAATGTCTGCCACTGTTGATGCAACTCTCTCTGTCTTGGCTCAAAACCATTTGGAGAACAGGACAGCTGATGCAGATATTGGCAACAAGATTGAGACCACTCTGATGTCGTGAGTGCCATATTTGGAGGCACTGTTGTATTTGGCAAGGAACTGAAAACAGTGATATCAAGATTGCTGTTTTTATGCAGACTCAAGGTGAGGGAAATGCTGCTGAAGCAAGTTCACAAGTTCACAAGCCGTCACAGTGACCCAGGGATGTCTGGCCATACCAAAATAACAACAAGAAACAAAGACGAGCAAAGAAAGTGCACTCTAATCAAGTGATGTTTGACACATTATGGAGGAACTACAGACAGACCTAGCTAGCCTGAAAACACATTACAATACACATGAAATTAATTTTGGTGCTGACAATTTCACAGTGTATACTAGACTTCCTAGATAAACTGCTATAATGCCATTTGGCATGTTAGTTTAACATGCTAATGTTTAGCATTTAACAATTTCTTACTTGGAGAGTGCACACACAACGAGGTGCAGACTAGTGTGAGCTTCAGTGTAAGTCCATCAAAATTGAAACATGTTGCACAACTCTTCTCCAGTACAGTTCTAGAGCCACCGTGGTGGTACTGAGATAAATTCAATTCATGTATTGTTTTTGACAATGACTTATTGTTTGTTGCACATACACGTAAATGACAAAACATATTTGCAGAGTACAGTGCCATCCAGGAGGTACTGTACGGCTCTCAACATGACAATGGCTGAGCTGGTGGCTCACAGCTAATGGCAAAGAACGCATATTGCCAAGAAGTGAAAGTCAATTGATCGTTCCATTGCAACATCAGCACCCAGCAGCAAAGCTACACTTCCGCCATTTTGGACTGAAAGCGACTACCGGACGCCCATAAAGCCTAAAAAGTGCCGTACAAAAGTATATTATATTCTACCGAAATGGCCTGTGTTGAACACTAAAATACTATAAATGTAATAAGCATTTTCAGTCCAAAATGGCTGCAGCGGTTGTTGTCAAAATAACACTTTGCTTCTACACTAACAGTGCTAACAGTGAAAATAACAGCAACAGTGCTGCCAGAGCTAACAGTGGGGGGAACCGGAGGGTGGGTGCTTTTTCATTTAGGTCCACCAGCACATAATTAATTAATGTGCACCCAAAAATTTCTCACCGCGCCTTTTGGTGCCGCAATAAAAGCTATATTTTAAGCATTTTTACAGTTCCTATAGACATTACACATTGGTAAGTTCTTAACACAATATATATATGGTTATAAACAGGAATAAAAGGTGCAGATATGTTTTTGGGTCAGATGAGACTATCTCCGCCAAAAATGTTGGGTCAGAAGGGCGCTTAGCTGATTTTTAAATTCCCAATTAACATAACAATTCATTTACTCCAAATAAACATCAAAAACTTGTCTGATTAATATTTCAATATTTTATTCAATCATCTTAAAAACAAACAAATGTAACAAGATATTAGACCCTGTCAGATGCCTGATTAGACAAATACTAAAGGATTGCTGTGACACATAGATACATTTATTCACTGTGTGTCATAGCAACCCTTTCCCAGAACTGGAGAATCAGTACTTTTTCTGAAGAACTTGACTTCAAACTTGTTGATGACGATGGTTATGACATGGATATATTTCATTGCTGGAGTAATATTAAGATAATCACTGGCAAATGTATTTTTGCATCAGTGTGGGGAACGGGAAATAAAAAAAAAAACAGTCACAGAATGTAAAAGCAGTCTGTAACGTTAGTTTAAGCCATTTTCTCACTTCTTTTCTCAAAAGCGTTTCGTCGACACACATTATGCAAATCGACATATTTTTGTAATAGATGGCGTCAATTACGTTAATGAATCACCCCGTCCCTAATTTGCTGCTATATTAATGCTCTGGATATTGTATAGAGCACCATTAACACTTAGTACTTTAATTCTTACAGCTTCTTTTTTAAGCTGCCATGTTGTCAATGTCAAATATCTCTATGTTTTAAGATGTTTCATGTGGTTTTTGTGATGTTTTTTATGTAAACTGTAACACTTTTTATGTGACTGTAGCAAAATTTCCCCTTGGGTACAATAAAGTTTACTCTATCTCTCATGAGATTGGCTCATTTGATAATATTCTCAGAAAACAGCCAATGCAGTTCAGGGATCTATGTACCTGTATATGAAGCTGGGGGGCATCACAAAGAATTGATTGCGGCTGCTTATAGCACCATGAAGTGTGCATTGCTTACAACTGCTATCTGCCCCGTCTCAAGGTCCGATTCACAGAAAATATTGCGCTAATGATATTACGGAGCAAACACGCCTATAAAGTGTTGCACCCATGTGATTCTGATTGCAATTATTCATGTGGCAAAGTATAAATGTTGCCTTTGCGCCAAGAACACTGTAGGCAGAACAATGGCAGAGAGAAAAAGTGTTCAGACTGCGAGCTACAGGTCCTGACCAACGAGGTGTAGAGGCATTCCTTAAAACTTCTAAACATGAGAGAAAGAAATCGTATTTGGGATTTAATATCCCAGTTTGTCAGTGCTTCAGTTACCAACAACGCTCTGAAGACGCTAATAATTTCACTGTAACTGCGTGTGGCTATTAGCGCAGGCCTTTGTACCTTTGTTTTTGGAATGAGGCTCATTTGCATAGAAAGGGGCAGATTTTGCATCAACTGTCTGCATATTCCCTAATTTCAATACATGTGCATGTATGTGCAAATAGCACAGGGGCACCGAGACTCTATTTGCTTGGCAGCACAGTTATGAGTGCATTTCATCCTTTGTGGGTGCTTAACAATTACAGTTTACTTTTGTCTTATTTGTTGCTTAGCCACGAAAGTCGCACATCCTTTTGTGAATTTGCCCCTGAGCCTTCACAGAGTACAGACAATAAAAACTAATAGCAGGAAATACTGAAGCAATTATTGCTCCAATCAATTTGAATCAAAAAACAATTTTCATCTTGTTTGGGCATGGTGAAAATGATTTTGAACATTGACTTGGAAAAAATGATCATAGTTCCAAAGTTGTATCTGCTTACCCGTCTCGACCTTTGCTGACAATCTTGACTTCAAAGTAGTAGATCCCACAGGCAGCAGGGATTGGGTGTGTGGCTCGCACTGATGCTGCGTCCTTGTGGTTCTTACCATGACCTGCAAGAGAAGAAATACAAGGTGTACGTGAACAATATGATAACATCATTTCTTGTAAGGAGTCTTCCGGAAGATGCGTCGTCAAGGTTTTTGGTGGCATAACACAGTCTCTAGGCAGTTTGTGACATAGTCGCGACATTTCATCTATTTGATTTGTGTACATAGACATGAATTTCCCCTTTTTTGTGACCAGCACGTGACGCATGTGTCAATATCCACTCAAGTTGTTTCAAAATAAAACTACTGACTTAGGTTTAGGAATAGATCGACTTGGTTAGGTTTAGGCAACAAAACAACTTAGATAGCTTTAGGAAAAGATTGCGGTTTTGGTTCAAATAACATCACAAGTGGCGTAACTTAAGTACGGAAGTTATGTGACAAAAACTACTTAGTTAGCTTAAGCAAGAGATAGCGGTTTGGGTTAAAATAACTCCAGAAGAGCTGTAACTGAAGTATGGAAGTTACGTGACATATCAGTCAATTTTGACTTGTGGTTACACAAACACAGCAGTCTCCTGTAACAAAGTCAAAAGTTGACAAAGTGACATTAGCCTACTGCTTCCAATTTTCTTTCACTGGCAAAATGGAGCTTCAGAATAACATTGGGCCTTTGTTTGATTTCTGATTTTCTACCAAAGCAGACAAACAGTTTCACCAAATGTGTTTGGATGTTGGCTAAGTTTAGTTCCAAAACCTGCAGAGGGAAAGCTGACTGCTTGTAACAATCCCTACATTTGTGCACTCAAAAACCTGACTCACTGACAGACTTCTATCAGTGCATTTTGTTTACACCAACTGGCTGTTCAGCATCTATAAAATTGTAGCACTAGTGCATAGCAAATCTAACAAAAGCTTTACCCTGTCAAACTCATCCTCAGATGTAGCAGTGGAAAATGTTACATGGACTTTCTATGCATTTTTTACACTTCAAAACCCTTATGTGCCATGAACTTAACCTATAAACAAATTATATGACACAAATCTGGTATTGCCTTTGGCTTTCCACTGATTTGCTCATCTGAGTAAAGTAAAGAAAACACAGCCAACCAGCTGACCAGAGCCCGACTGCCCTCTGTACAAGCCAAAGTGTAGCACTGGCGGGGGTCACTTGTCAGCCGTGTGACATTATTCTGTTAAGGCCGTGACTTTACTGACCTACTGTGCTTTCATGAGCTTTTATTTTTCTATCCCCAAGCCTATGTTTCACGAACAAGTTCCTCTTTGTCACACTTCATTTTCTAGGACGTCATATCAATCCACACAGCAGATAGTCACACCTAACAATTCAACTTGATGTACTGGGACATACAATGAAATCTAGTTATCCAGGGCTTGACAATAAGGTTTTTCAGCCAGTTGCCCTTTGGGCAAGTAGATGAGATGTTTTACTTGCCCGATAGCCAAACTTAGTTGTCCGAAATGGAAAATGTAGGCCTATTAAAAAAATAAGATCAAGAGAGATTTAAACAATTATTGTAATTTATGAATGTACAAAACATACAATTAATATGCTCTCCTCAATGCCACCAGACTCCACTGGGAGAAACAGTCATTTCACCTTGCTAATCATTGTAAACGCACTTCATTCAAACTCGACAGAAACAAAATAAAACTCATCAAAACTATCTTGGTCAGTCTTTCCACTATTTCAACAATCGCAAACTCTGTTTGCTTTCTACAGGAGCTTGGCATTAGTAGTTTTAAGAATGTATAACTATGAGCTGCTTAGAGGTATTGTTAGGAAGTTACACAGGTCATAATTCTCTCTCTAATATCTATTTTATATTGCTGTGAAAACATCTCCTTCAAACAACTGGATTTATTCAAGTTCCTCGCCAAAAACTACATTTGAACACGTCATGATAGTGTTATAATTTACCTTTGCCTAATGCTCATTTTTACTGAGCAGAGATTGATCGCACCATAATGTAACTCAATGGAACATCTGTTAACGTTAGCTGTTAGGTGCCTTATTTACATGGGAGAAGTTTGCTTTCAGGAATTTCTGACAGAAAGCCCTTTCTGATAGGTTTAGTAAACAAACCTACTCGGTTCAGTTTAAGAAAATATCATGGTTTGGGTTAAAACAAACCCGTTCTGGCAATTCCTGAAGATAAACTTCTCCCCTGTGCGGACTGTGCTGCCCACCGGCTGCTAACAGCTAACAGCTAATAACGTTAACTACCTCTCCTCCAGCCAATATCAACCATGGATGGAAAAAGAGAGCTGGATACAGTGTTGAAGGCGGGCTCCTGTTCATTCCTATGGAAGTTACTCAGTGGTAAATGAAGCCAAAATGGCTCGACTGCAAATAAAGTACCCCGATTATCCGCTGATCTTCTGCATCCATTGGGCCCATAGAGCAGGCGCAGTAGCGTTTTCTTTAACTCCGCCTCCCAGCCAGCGATCCAGCCTCGGACTGGGTGTCATTCACATGAACGGAGGAAGGGAAATAACTCTGGATTCGGCTACAGCTTCGGCCCTAATGATATAAATAAGGGCTATTCAAGTTGCAGACGTCTCTTTCCCAATGCATGTCTATGGGAAAAAGTATTTTTGGGCTCAATGGCTTCACGTGATGGACACAGAAGTAATAATTCCGCCATTTGGCGACTACGAAAATTTGCTTCACAGCCCGGCGCTCTTCCTGGGGCTTGATTTCAACACAGATTTGTTTGTAGCTTCATGCTATGGGTGCATTCTTAAATAGTCACTCCGAGCGCCAGAGCGTACTCTGGCACAAACTGGACGGTTCGTAAATTCGGAGCACTGTTGGAATATAGCGTTACCGTTCAGTTATTCAGAGCACCTCACTCTCGGAGCAGCAGAAAATACTCTGGGCACTCGAACGAAAGCATTGATGACAATCTCCCGATCGCATATTTTTACTGAATATCCAGACATACCTAATAAAGATCACATTTATTTTTCACTTGCCCGAACACAGAGTTTACTTGCCCTGGAAAAATGCACAAAATAACCTCAGATAGGACTCCAGTAATCCATACTTTTGTTAAATTGTGAGGTTTTAAATGGCATTGATTATATTTCTGTGTCTGTGTGTAAAGAGAATAGACTTTATATACAATCAGTTGTACGGATGTAAGCAAATGGGTCATAGGGCTCATGTATTGTCTCTGGACCAATTACATTCAAGCACAACCGTCATTACTGTCTGTCATTCTATATTCAGATGGCTGCTTATGCAATCCCTCGGGTCATGAGAGAGAGACTACCATGTTCAGAAGCGTGTTGTTGTATAACTGCCATCTAGGCTCTACAGTAAACATGTGCATCTCTTTCCGTTACATGTAATCACACCATTGACTGAGTTCACCTGTCCTGATAAAGTCATTTGTCATTCAAAGCTGTGTGTGTGTGTGTGTGTGTGTGTGTGTGTGTGTGTGTGTGTGTGTGTGTGTGTGTGTGTGTGTGTGTGTGTGTGTATGTATGAAATGTAGATAGGCTGTAACCTTAAACGAAGCAGCTGGCTGTCAGCAGACACCTTGAGGCTGTCACTGTGTGTCTGTCTGTGTGTGTGTGTGTGTTTAAGAGACAGACAGGGCATGAGGGTTCCAGCTACTAACACACAAGCCAGCTGGGAACATGTAGGACATATAGTAATGATCAAATATGCTAGTTGAGTGAAACTGAGCTCAGTGATGTGGTCTATATTTATCTATGATTATGACACAACTATGATTATATTTTTAAATTTTATGTTCTATTTACGCTTGTAGTTATTTTCCCGCTCAAGAAATCATCATCACACCATGTACAGACAATGTTAACAGGAGATAAATGTCATGCAATCATTCCCTAAACCTGTCATCACTGTGGTACATTAGAATTTGCAGAACATTATTAATACATTGTTTGTGCATCTATGTCATCAAGTAAAATGGCCTAGGAATAACCACAGAAATATGTCGAGTGACTAGACTAGTAACCACATTCAATTCTGCCCGTTTTACAACTCAACACATCGATGTGTATTCATGTGATCAGCACGCCTGAGCATGTGTATGTTTGTGTGCGATTGTCCAGTCCAATGGTTGCAGCAACATTCATGGCATCTATTTTTAGCTGCTCCTTGTGAAAACGAGTTGTCAGTAGGCCAACAGGTCTCTCTACAACTGCATAGATGGGTAGGAGAAATGGTTACAACTTCTGACAACACCTCCCACCCCTTAAATCAGATGTTCCCAACCTGGGGTCTGAGCCCCCCTTAGGGTGGCACCAAAAATCACAGGGGGTGCACCAGGATTTGTCTGCTCTGAGGTTGGCAAAATTAGATTTGCTCATGTAGAACTAAAATCATAACAACACACTTAATAACACACACATAATAGACCCTTTTTGTGTCGACGTCATGATTACATCACAGTGTTAGCTGTAGGCAAAACAAAGGAAAGACTGGAGGCTAACACTAGCAGTGGGCTAAAGTTACACATCTAAAATGTCATCTTGCTGTGTTGTTGGGTGCCAGAATCGAGATATCACATACATTAGAGATGACAAACAGTGATTCCAGGCTCTGGCGACCTAAAATATCGGCGAAACATTTCAGAGATGGACAGTAAATGTTGCTAATATTTAGCCTTCTGCCATCCGCAACCATGAGCCATTGGCTGAGGTAAGACAGTTAAAAAAAAACTACTAGCAACCCTTTCTCTCCATCTCTGAAACGCTTCGCCAATATTGTACGACTCTCTTTTTGACTGACTTCACTGAAGGATAGTTAACTGTAGGCATCCAAAGATTTATACGCCCTCAATTTATCTTTACAGCACTGCCGTTGGCCACCTGCCTGCTGGTTGGACGGCTGGCTACATAGCAGTGTAGGTGATGTCTAAGGGTGATATCTAAGGGTGTTTTAGAGACATAAACCTCCACTACAACAAAATTGGCTACTACTACACCAGTACTCCAAATTCTAATATTTACATAAAAAATACAAACTATTTAACTCAAATAAGCAGTCCTCTGAAAAACACTGCAGAGTCACACGTTTCAGCTGTTATGTGACATCAAACCTCTCCACCAGAGGTCAAGGATCAAAGGTTAATGTCCTGTTCTTACCCCTCAGCACAGTGACGACTTAATTGCTTACTAGAAAACCAGTAATCCCACCCGAGGTTCTACCCTTGATTACAAGCAGGGGAAAGTGCAAAATCTATCAATTCAATAAAAGCAAGCACAACAAAGGCCACAGCGCCACATTGTCCTCTGTCTCGTCCCGTCATCAGCAGCAGCAGAGGAGTCAACAGCGTTATGACCAATGAAGAACAGAGCGATCATGGAGGAATTAGAGGACATATTTATAATGTCAACAAGTACATTGTCACAGTGGATTCAGAATGGACAAAATACTAATATGACGTAGAAAATCACTGCCATTTTAACCTCACTCAGTCCTTTTCTAGTCCTCGCATCTCAGGAGGAAATGGTTGTCTTTAGAAGGTAACCCCCCAAGTTGCAAAACTCTCGTGAGATAGTTAAGGATAGGCATCAACCTTAAATGGTTAAGTTTAGGATCGGTGGTCAGGCCCAAACAAACTCTGGCCAAAGCTCACAAAAGATAACAACCTCTTGTTAAATTGTTAGATTGGTTGAAGAAACACAGACTCTCTGGCATTTGTTAAGTGTTAAGTGGAAAAGTTACTTCAGCTCGAGAACAATTTCAGATGTTTTTCAGAATAGAAAATCTGAAGACAAAACGACAAAGTTAAAGCTGGGGTAGGCAGGTTGGAGCAAATATGATTAAAAAAAATTATTTTTATAAAACGGTCACTATATTCTGACAGTAGTGCACGAGACAGGTAATCTGAAAAAATCATGTGCCTCCTGTGTCCTCCGGTGCTCCTAATGGCATCTGCCAGATTTCACAGACCAGAGGAAAACAACCAATCAGAGCCGAGCTGGAGCCTTGCTGTCTCTGAGCAGCTGTCAATCACTTGCGAACTCCGATCAAACAGTCAAACTAGGCAGTGCTGATCAAATATGAATCAATATTCTGTTACTATAATGCCAATTTCTCACATAAAATGTTTTCATAAACAAATTTTAGTGTACTGTTTAGCTGTAAAATTAGAGAGCTTGTGACCCGGCGTCATGCTGAGATCAGTTGAGGAAATACCAAACACCGCCCACCAGCCGGAGCAAACTTTCTCATTTTACAGCTAAACACTACACTACAAGATGTTTCTGAAAACATTTTACATGAGAAATAGTCATTACAGTAACTTTCTTAACTGCTCTCTGAAAATATAGAAAGCTTGTCTTATAAAAACTTTCAACTGACTCAAAGGTAATTAAAAGAATATGTGTTTCACATCTGTCACATAAATAAATTCTTGAGTTTGGAAGTGGACAGGAAGTGGAGGTGACAACGTCAAACAATGACATTAGCCTTTAAATACCATCACAACATAATATGCTACGTACAGTAGATATGGTTTAGAAGAGTTTAGAAGCAAAGAGATGAAACTCCCGTGCTTTTTTGACAACAGCCGCTAGATGGCGCTGCATTTGGGCTGCCGCCATTTTTGACTAAAAACGCCAATGAGTCTGTGATCATGGATGTATAAAAATACCAGTACTAACACTTAAATAGCCCTGGTTTAAATCATTATGTCCTAAATGTTGTAAAATGAACTAATAGCTGAATCCAGAGTTATTTTATTTCATAATGAACGTGCATCAGACCCATGGGACTGCACCGCCCTGCATGCTCATATGACATACAGTATCTGGTTCTGCCAGCTTCCTACTAGCGTAAAACTGCTGCTAGCCATAACTTTGATGAGCACACAGCTACAATTTCTAACTTCTAGCAGTACTTGAATGTTACTTTCTGTATCTGCAGTACCTTTTTTGGACTCTGTGTTTAAGTAGGAGTGTGTCCAAGGTGTCCTGAAGGGGCAGCTCTGGGATTATGGGTTACTGAGGCTGTTACTATGAGCAATTAGGTTGTTGTATAACTGGAGCAAAAGCTTTGTCTTCATCCATGGCACTTTGTCAAGTACTTTCTCAATAGATGACTCCATTGTGCTTTGTCATTTTGTTTGTGATTTTCAAGGACAGAATTTTACGGCACAGCCAAGGATTGGAGGATATCCAGGCTACTTTGGTGACCTCTGGATTGCATGTCAGATTTTTTCAGATGATGTAGTTCCGTTGGCTATGTCAGGCTGTGACCTGCATCGCGTGGGGAGGTTTGAGTGTGAAGTGGTTTAACCAAAGGTCAACAGCTCATGGTTCATGTCAGAAGAAGGGGAATTATGCCCAGTGGATTTGGAGTCCGTGAAGTGCTGCCACAAGTGCAGAAGCTTAAAGCTGCCTTCATTGATTCTTTCTGGCCCCTTGGGGGCAGTGCAGCTAATTGTAATCTCAACATTTGTATATCATTGACCTTAAAAGTTGTTAAGGCGAATGTGTTAGCAGACAATTTTTTATTTACACATGAGCAGACACATAGCAACTTTACCATTAATTTTAGTTTGTGTCTCTCTTTAGCTCTGTTTTGTAGTGACTCCTGATGGAAATAGTCAAGTCTTACCAGATCTGTGAAGATTAAGTCCTGTACGTAAAATATTAATATATACTCAGGTTGTGATGTGTGCATTTGTAAAACTGTTTTACGTTTTCAAATTGATTGTAATTTGTGTGTAGATTGGAACACGCATTTGTGAGTACCCAAAATTACGCACAAGTCTTATTTGTCATTGATCATGTAATACACATTTGTTACCATTTTGAGACTAATTTCACTCCATATATCAGAGCTTTGATGGTTGATAAAAGTAGAGTTTACAGGCCAAAAAACCAAGACTATGGTTTAAAGGAGGCTAAAATGCACATTATACTTTCCACATCTGCATAGCCTTAAGAGATAGCTTCGTATTTCTAAAAATTAGGGCTGTCAAAGTTAACGTGATAATAACGTGTTAATGCAAATTTGTTTCAACACCACTAATTTCTTTGACACATTATCGCAACTTGCAATTTTTAGGGTGTAGCAGGCTCATACACCATGTCATACTAGCTAGTCGCAAAGTAAGCTAAATAACACTCCAGACTTGTGCAAAATTTGGGCGAGGAAAAACTGGCATGGCCATTTTCAATGGAGTCCCTTGACCTCTGACCTCAAGATATGTGAATAAAAAAGGCTTCTATGGGTACCCACAAGTCTCCCCTTTACAGACATGCCCACTTTATGATAATCCAAATCTCTCTTTAAGGTACATTTTGAACAGATAAAAATGTGCGATTAATTTACGATTATTCACGATTAAATATTTAAATCGATTGACAGCCGCTAATAGATAATGCTGAGAGCAAAGAAAGTGAATTTTCCAAAATGTCGAACTACTCCTTTAATGCCACTTCAGCCCATTGTTAGTTATTCACCTTCACTAATTTAAATATATAATTCAGAAAAAGAAAGATTGACCAGTGGACAGAGTGCTGAAGTTGTTAAAGAAGTATATTTTGTGCTTAACTGATTTGCTGTGAACTTTTATTTGATAAGTGCTATATAAATCTTTACTTACTTACTTAGTATGTAGATATGGATAACTGGATGGTCACTGCTTATTCATATATTATTGGGTTTACATTACATTTCTCTAAGCATGAATCCACAGAAAACCTATACACTGTATGTATTTTTATTCATGTTTCTTTAATGAGCTATTTATTTGTCATTCTAATAAAGTTCCTTAAACATCTTAGTCATCCTGGAGGATGATCAAAAGATGAATTGAATGCTGGCCATTCTATTTTTAATCAGCTATATGTTAATTCATACTTACAAGAAGCACTATAGGGTATGCTACCATACATTAGATACAGAATGTTTTACTCCCTATATGTAATAGTGTCTCTACCTGTAAAGCAACTGTATCTGTCTTTCCATTTATCGATCCTTAAGGCCTATTAAAAGAACAATGAAATCATAACTACATCAAATAAAGCAGAGAAATCCTTCACGGACCAGAGTGCTACAGTTTTTGGAAACAAAAAACTGACATCACTCAATTGGTGTATTCATGGGCACCAAGTCAATTTGTGTGATTATGTGTTGTAGTGTTTATTTATGTATCTAGCCTATCTGTTGAGACTTGGGTAGATGAATCGGTCCGTGCACAGCAGGACTAGGTAGACACTGTGTGGCCTTGAACAGAGAAAATTGGCACACTGGTCAAAATAGCATTCAAACCACAAGGGTGAGGGAACAGAGCAGGAGCTAAAACTACCAGGAGGAGAAAAATTATCCTGCACACTCCAGAATAGACCTATTTATACATCATCCCTGAACAATTGTGCAGTGTCACTTAATCTGTGCACTTTTCATTGACGTAAAGACTCAGTGCCCCACATAAATTGCCCCAGCATGACATGTCTTATCTTCAGACATACATGGGCTGTGATTCTAGACAGAATGCCAGGATCTCACTATAATTAATTATAATGGAAGGCTAGATGAAAAAAAAACTTTGTTACAGCTCTTCTTTGTCACATCTATATCATAAATCAATATGGAGCACAACAGCATCCACAAAAAAACAGGCGATCTACACCACTGATAAATAGAATGTAGGCTTCTATTAAAGCAGCAGTAGGCAGAATATGTTTGGCATCATTGGGAAAAAATCCCATAATAACCTTTCAGCATATTGTAATTTAAGTGTTCTGAGAGAAAACTAGAATTCTTCACCTCCTCATGGCTCTGTTTTCAGGCTTAAAACAAATCTAGCCCTTGACGGGAGACTTTAGCCAATCACAGGTCATTTCAGACAGAGAGCGTTACAATTGGCTGTTCATTCAAGAGAGGCCGCTGTCAATCACTCGTGAACTCCGACCAAATGGTCAAACTAGGCAGCGCTGATTAAATATGAATTAATATTCTGTTACTGTAATGCCTATTTCTTGCATAAAATGTTTTCAGAAACATCTTGTAGTGTACTGTTTAGCTGTAAAATTAGAAAGTTTGCTCCGGCTGGTGAGCGGTGCTTGGTATTTCCTCAACTGATCTCAACATAGCGACCGGGTCACAAACTTTCTTATTTTACAGCTAAACAGTATACTACAAGATTTTCCTGAAAACATTTTAGGTGAGAAATGTGCATTACAGTGACAGAATATTGATTCATATTTGATCAGCGCTGCCTAGTTTGAACCTATTTGATTGGAGTTTGCGAGAGATTGACAGCTGCTCAGAGGCGGCAAGGCTCCAACTCGGCTCTGATTGGTTGTTTTCCTCTGGTCTGTGAAATCTTGAGGGAAGCCATTAGGAGGACACCAGAGAACACAGAGGATTTTTTTTCAGATTACCTGTCTCATGCACTACTCTCAGAATATATTGACCGTTTTATAAAAAATAACTTATTTTTTTTAAAATCATATTTGCTCCAATTCTACCCACTGCTGCTTTGAATTCGACCACTGCTCATATCACCAGCAGGGACCTGATCCATTATGCATCAAATAATCTGTGGGTTATATCTGGCTATATGCCTGAGAGTCTTGATTTTAACAAATAAAAGGCCTTGCCTGCTATTCACAAAACAGCAGGACCATTACTACGTCTGTGCCAAATAAGCTTTCCAAAATGGGTTACACAGCCTGCCTGCATCCTCTCATCCTCTGCATGTTTCACTGATGTAAACAGCCAACAGGGCCCCAAAGTGGCCTTGCAATGCCGCTGTGGAGATTTTTCACAGCACTGAGATGCAGGAGCTGGCTTTGCCAGCTTTGCCTGCTACTGACTGGGAGGGCTGCCCTGACGTGTCGCCTGACGAAAAATAACAGAGCAGGCTAAAAGACTGAGAACAGGACTTCACACAAGAGTCACCTTGTTTTGATTTAGAAGCTGGTCACATAAAGGAATCCAGCTGATAGAGGCCTGACAGTCCATACTGACTGATATTTTTAGCCATCCGAATAAGGGATTGACTGCACTGTCCGACGAGTAAAGTTGTTGTTATTGTGACAACGCCAAAATCTGCCGATACCAAAGATTTAATACAAGATTGGTACATTTTGGCCTAATGTAAATGCGCAGAGGCCTCCTCCTCCTCCTCCTCTCACAGCAGAGCAGCTGTTGAAAGCGAGCTGGCTTTGCCTGCTTGGTTAGGTTTGGACATGAGACTGTTGTTGAGCTCAGGGCACATACAGTCCTGAATGGAGTTGGACCGGTTGCTTCCAGCTCTGGGAAAAAATTGATTGACGAATTTCTGGAAAAGACCACTGAAATCACGCGAGAAACACACAAACAATGCCATTTTTATCCTATTTTGGGTGCTTGCTGTTGTTGTCAAAACACTAAACAATTGCAGCAGTACTAGCTAGCTACATTGTAATATGTTAACAACAAGTTTGGCTCGTGTCCCTTTTGTCCACAGCTTGTCCTCCTGTTTTTAGTCAAACACAATAACAGTCACAAGGAACAGCTAGGTTAGCCAGCTAGCTAATGTCAGCTAGCTAACCTAGCCACAAAGCTATATTTGCTTAAGAGGTAGCTAGCTGTGAGCTAGCTCCTTGTTTGTTAAACACCATTAGCAGGTAGTTAGCTAAGCTCTATGCGTCGTTATTGCTGCCCCTTTCTAGTACAAACTGTGTCAGTTTACTGCAAACAATAAACGTCATAAATAAACAAACAAAGGAGAGAGAGGAGCCGTGTTGTTGTTGAAGGTGAATATCAAGTGTGGTGGTGGTTAACTGTCATCAGGGTTAGCGAGTTCACTGTCACCTATTTGGGGCATTTCCTCTGCTCATTTAGTGAAAACAAAGCAAGGTTACAGAGACAGGAGAGGAGAGGAGAGGCAGCTCAGACTAGATTTACCAGAGGAGTGCGCACACACACACACACACACATACACAATCAACATAATCGCATACTGTGTGAGTGAGAGAGAGACCACCTCTGCAACAACACACTGACACATTAGAGCTGAGACCCCTCTTCTTGCTGTCATTGTGAGTACTTTGCCAGCTCCTCTAACCTTTGTAATGGACCCGCAGGTTGTTCTGTGACAGCCCAATGTAGCTGTATTTATCCTTGGGGCTCCAGGATCTGGGTAAAGGGGTCTCTTCCTCGTTCACAGCCGGGTAGAGCCGCTTCAGCCGCTCGTTCAGCTCGTGTTCCTGGTAGTTAAAAGCAGGATCTCCTAACGGCAGGCTGCCCGCTCCGAGCTCTGCCATTTTCTGTTTTTTAGGCCCTCTTTGTATCTTATTGTTCGTTTTCTTTTCTATCCAAAAGCACCCCGTGTGTCAGTCTGTAGGCTCAGAGAGTGAGAGGGACTGAGGGGAGAAAATAGCAGCGGTGTGTGACATCCCCGGATAAGCAGCAGCAGAATGTACTGTAGGCTGGGAGCAGTGCCTCTTTGGTAATGTAGTTCAGCTGCTCATTCGCGTCTATGATACTGTCTCTAGAAATGACTACAAAGCTCCACTATGGTTATCCGGGTTCAGGGGCTTCCAATGAGAGAGGTAGCTGGGAAATGTGGTCTTTCAACTGTTAAATTTAGACCATGTAGACCGTTTTTTAGAACATTATATAATTGTATCTTCATCTATAATTGTCATCCAAATGTGGCACTTGTATTAGAGGAAGTGAAACATAAATATCTTTGCTATTTAGATGGGGGGAAAAAAAGCAAAGTGTATTTTTTAGCTTAATATGCCTAAAGACAGAGTTTCTATTCAAGTGATTTTAGTGTTTTTCTTATCATCTGTGTCATCACTTCTATATTACATTATGTAATTATTAGCTAAATATTGGTAGTTTTGTATGTGATATTTATGAAGTAGGTTACCTGATTGTTTATTTTATTCACAATATAGGATATTTGTTATTAGAAGTCAGGGTTAATGTAGGGTTATAAAAGCTGCTGTTTCCTGGGGCACATGTATTAGAGGAAGTGAAACATAAATATCTTTGCTAGCTAGATGGGGGGGGGGAGCAAAGTGTATTTTTAGCTAAATATGCCTTCTCCTAAAGACAGAGTTTCTATTCAAATGATTTTAGCATGGTGTTTTTTCTTATCATCTGTGTCATCACTTCTATATTACACTATGTAATTATTAACTAAATATTTATGATGATCATAAATATTTAGTGATATTTATGAAGTAGGTTACCTGATTGTTTATTTATTCATCACATAGGCTATTAGAAGAACTGTATATACTGCTCCTATTTGTATACTTCCTTCTATTTAAATGGTTCGTATTGTTACACTTTGTTTAGCTCTTTTTTTTTACTGTTAGCTGATGCATCTTGTTTTTTTTTCATCTCCTTTGCTGCTGTACACTGCAAATTTCCCCACTGCGTCACTAATAAAGGAATATCTTATCTTATCTTATATCTTTTCTTATCATCTTTGTCATCACTTCTATATTACCTTATGTAATTATTAGCTAAATATTTGTAGTTTTTATGTGATATTTATGAAGTAGGTTACCTGATTGTTTATTTATTCATCATATAAGCTTATTTGTTATTAGAAGTCAGGGTTAATGTAGGGTTATAAAAGCTGCTGTTCCCCCGTAGTTAATGTCTCCCATGTTCAAAGTTTTACATCTTACACAATTTTAAATCTAGTTAGGCGCGCCGCGGTCTACTATGTGTGGGGTCCTGCTGCGTGATCTGTCCTCGTTACCATGGTTACCGTGTTACAGAGCCTGCTGTGTTCTGATGCTAAAGCCTCAATCTTGAGCTGGACGGACCACATTGAGCAGGTTAAAGCAGGTTAAAGAAGACAGAAGAGGTTGTTATGCGCTTATTTAGCCTTCATATAGTTGCTGTAAGATGTCACCACAAAAAGATGTTAAATTTCCACCTTTAGCAGCGTCACAAAAACAAAGGCAAGTGTTTTAAAAGGTTGTTATACGAAAATGTTTCTATTATTGTAGGTAACTAGGTGGCTATATAGCTGGAGTTAACTAATATAAACTACAATGTTAAATGTAACTTAGTTCTGTCTTTTTTTTTAATTTTAGACTAACCTATGACCATAGACTACACAATGCATCAGACGAAGGGCAAGAAGAAGAAAGTGCTGGTGCTGTTTTTGTCCAACCTGCAGCCAGAAAGGTAACGTTAAGCAACCCAGGTATGGAGGATAAAATAAATAAAATACAAAAATAAATAAATTAATAATATAATAATAAATACATTTGTCAATAAATATAGCAAAAATAATATTTTTGCTATATTTATAAATGTAACAATTAATTGATAAAATACAAAAATAAATAAATTAATAATATAATAATAAATAAATTTGTCATTAAATAAAGCAAAAATAATATTCTAAATAAATGTAACAATTAATTGATAAAATGTAGATATCTCTGTTTAAATGTACTTGTTTATTTATTTATATTTGTATTAATTCTTTTATTTATTTACTCTTCTGTTTAATTTTCCTTTTTATTTATTTATGTATTTATTTATTTTTTATTTTTTATTTATTTATTTTTTAATCAACTTATTTTGCATTTATTTATTTGTTTATTCCTGCCTCATTATGCAAATGAGGGGGCTGTCACTCAATGTCTGTCATCATTGAGTCAGGGTGCATAACTATATGCTAGCTATACAAAAATAAATTAATGACTCGATAAATAAATAAATTTGTCATTAAATATAGCAAAAATAATATTCTAAATAAATGTAACAATTAATTGATCAAATGTGACATGAATAGATATTTCTGTTTAAATTTACTTGTTTATTTATTTATCTTTGTAGTAATTCCTTTATTTACTCTTCTGTTTAATTTTCCCTTTTATTTATTTATTATTTTTTTATTTTTTATTTTTTAATCAACTTATTTTGCATTTATTTATTATGCAAATGAGGGGGATGTCACTCAATGTCTGTCATCATTGGGTCAGGGTGAAAAACTATATGCTAGCTAGCTATACATAAATAAATAAAAAGGAAAATTAAACAGAAGGGTAAAGAAATAAGGGAATTAATATGAAGATAAATAAATAAAGAAGCAAATTAAAACATATATATCAATTAATGCCTACATTTATTTTCAATTTTATTTATATTTTATTTTTGCAGATAACATCCTCCATTCCCAGGAAGCTACAGGTTCATCAAACCTAGCAGAATTTAATTTATGAAAATCCTACTTTATTATTGAATATGAATAATAGACCCAGATATTTTGATTGCTGTGAAGATGATTTGTCAAAATAGTCAATCGCTGTCTCCCCTCTTCACTATTAAAGCTGTGTTGTATGTTTGTGTGTGTGTGGTGGGATAAACCCTGTAGTTGAGCTGGACGGGTTGCAGTTACATTTATGCCGGCCCAGGGAAAAAGCCTCAACTCCTGATGCACCTGGAGAACTATGTGAACAAGGAGCTGCATACTATCACCTCCCATGAGCCAAAATTTCAGGAACTGAAACTACAGGTACTATCTAAACCAGAGGAAATACAATACACACATTTTTATTGTCAGAAAGAGTACTCACATATCTCCATCTGGCCACAGGTCTACCGTGATGTCTTTGGTTGTTTCATCAAAGAGTTCAAAACCTACCAACCGCTTCTTTCTGTCATCAAGAAAGAATATGAAAACACTTTAGGTCAGTACCTCTATGAGTAAGTCTGTCTGATCGTTTTCATTTCGTACACAGTATAATGCTCCTCTGAATGATGTCCTAAAGTGCTATAAAATTAAGGAAAAAATTAAGCTCAACAAAGAATCAGTTATAATAAAGGGAAAGCCTGTCTTTGAGGAAGACCTGAAATATCGTGACGATATCCTTTGGAGAATTATGTTACATTTCTACAAGAAAAAAGCCAGTTAGTTTGGGTCACATTGTGCCTGTGGCTTCCATCAAATCAAATACATGTTCAGAGACCTA